>VKOC01016468.1:0-155170 GCA_009364415.1 Spea multiplicata
CCCTAACTTTCAGTAGCCCAAATATTAATATATATATATATACATACACACATATACTTACAGTTAGATGAGTGTCACAGCCATGTGGTTCTGGCCTGGAGAAGGAAGGGGCGGGGCCAGTTGTCACGGTGATTACAGGGAGGGGGAGTAAGTAGGAGCTGCTGCTGTGAGTCAGTGAAACGGATGATATAATGAGGGGGATTTTTCAGAGCGTTTGCTCTGAAAAAACCCTCATTTTATAATCGATAGTAATCGATTCAACTAATCGATAATGAAATTCGTTGCCAACGAATTTCATTATCGATTATTATCGATTTTATCGATTAGTTGTTGCAGCCCTAGTACATAGTAGAGCCCTGCGCGGGACTGCTCTTTCAAGCCTTGCGGGACTGCGTGAGATTACCGGGACCCACAGGTGCAGTGCCTGACCGCCCGCGACTCCAGCAAGACCGCCCGCAAGTTTTTTGCCGGGTCTCGCCTCCCAGTGCAGTCATCTTGTACATAGGATATAAATTGCTTATTTTTAATGTGTATTTATTGAATGCAAGCATAAATTTGTACTGTTAGTTTACAACACTTCAGAAGTTACCTGATCTGTCATGATCATAATCTTGCCATAGCGCAATGTTTTAAGGGATTCTTGATCATCATAGCTTTTTTTGTATTGCAATCCAACAATTTTAATAATATTGTTGATCTCGGCATTTTCCATAATCTGTAGGAACAAAAAACTAAAATTTGAGAACGAAAGAGTTGAACAAACTGGGGAGTGAATGACGGGAATGGGAAAGCACAAACATATATATAAAACGCATTTCTCTTGCTACCTGTTTGTGGGAGGCTTCTCTGACGTTGAGGATTTTCCCTCTGAGAGGAAACACACCATACCGATCTCTTCCTATGACCCCCAAGCCAGAAACTGCCAAGGATTTGGCAGAGTCTCCCTCCGTTAAAATCAGAGTGCAGTCGAGGGAATGTTTGCCACCTACGCAGAATATAAGGAAATATTAAGCAAATGATAAGTAATAGAAGTAGTTCTTCCTTACATAGATGTGTAGAGGGTTACCGGCTGGGTAATACCACTTTTGTTCAATTACAAAAACCTGAATCTTATGATCGAGGCCTCAGACCTCAGATGTGGCAGTGCCGGCTAAGCCTAGGGGCTTGTCACTCACCAACGCCACACTATTTTGGAGTGAGACTGCTATTATTAGTTGTTTTCAACAAAACTATTGGCCAACAGTATTGACCAACATTCTTAAAACCATCCACATAGATGTACGATACAGAGCTGATATGTGCAGCCTGTGCTGAGTTAGGGAAATTGCTAACACCTTATCGCCACCCTGGAGGTTTAGGGTTTCTCTTATTACCATTATTGATTTGTGTAACACCATCATATTCTGCAGCGCAGTACAATGAGATTCTCTTATTACACCATTAGTAATGATGGTACATTGGCAAGTGCAGAGCTCCAATAAGTTGGGTATTGAAGCCAGTTACAAGGATGGGTATACTTGTGCTTGCGCGACACTGAAGATCACAGACAGCGTGAGGACATCTGTGCATTAGGTTGCTGCTCTTACCAGCATCGTTGGCGTCATCCAGTTTGGGGATGCCTTTAATTTTACTGTGCTTCACAGATGAACATTTCTTGTTAAGCTGCGTCTGGGCCTTGAATTTAACCCAATTCAAGATACTCTCCACTATGCCACAATTTGAAGCCTTTAAAGGGGAAGAAAAAAAACAGGGGGGGATATCAAACGAGGCCAATGACATACAGGAATACTTTGTGACTTTCAATGTTAATGTACAAACACTGTTTATAGGATTATTACATAATTTACTCAAATTGCTACTGCTTTTTGTCAATCCATTTAATTGTTTCAGAATTTTTAGGGAACAGAAAGCAGGTCAGTGTTCCCCATCACATAAGATACATCGGACTTCTAGTACACGTATGTGTGATGTTAGCAGTAAACAAGATGAAAAATAATTCATGTTAATTGTCTTAAAAATAGTAGGGTATATGGGGTCTAGTTCTACATCAGCAACAAATAAGTAAATAACTCAGAATAAAAAATACAAAAAAAGGAAGAGGAAAAAAAAGAATTCTAGAAAACCTTACCGCTTTAGTGAATTTTTCAGACAGTGGACACTTTGAACCAAAACTCTTGGGCTGAAGAGTCATGTTTTCTTTTGTCTGGGAGTCAAAGGTGGGGTTTTCAATCAAACAATTGACAAAAACCCAAATGTGATTCTTCACCTACCAAAAAAACAAAAAAAAAACACAAAACAAATTATATAGAGATCTACATAATAAACTCAGGGGAGTGTAATTAAAGGCGGAAACAATTGTCAAAACTGTTTCTTAAAGGAAAAAATACCTGGAAAGGCTTCACTGAAACCCCAGCTTTGTTTTTCTTCTTCACAACTTCAATGAGTTTCGAGACAATTTGGTCAACAACATAATCTACATGCCTACCACCCTATAAAACAATAAAAAGAAAGAAAAGAATAGTGGTTAGCAAGTAACTTCATAGGATCAGTTTAACGGCACAGAAGTGAACCGTGACAAATAAATGCCAAAATCCGGGAGACAAGGCTACTGATAAATACACGTTCTGCTTAAATCCTCCTGTTTGAAACGCTCTACAAAAGAGACAAACACTAGTGTAAATAATCAAAGTTATGGTGGGTAAAGGTGATGGAAAACCCTTCCACTTAAAATAAAGGGGCCCATTACAATTACAATGTAAAGTGAAGAGATAAGGAGTATTTGGAACCACGTGTATGCAATACTTTACAAGAAACATCTTGTTTTTAACAAATAAAGGATGAGAAAATGAAAAGGGCCAACCAAAAAGAAAGCAGAGGAAGGAGCAAATGTAAGGAAATAATTGCGGAATAGAACGAAAACGTTATCCAGAAGTGCCCAAAAGCAGACTTACCTTTGTGGTAGCGATACTGTTTACAAAACTGATTTGCTGGAATCCCTTCTCACTCAAGGTTAAGCATACATCCCACCGTTCATTCACAACTTCGTGAATAACTTTCAGTGAAACGCCAGTTTCATCTAGTTTGTCCTTTACGTACAGATCTACGTAGCTACGGAATCCGTTAACCTAAAAGCAGAAGAGATGGTTGGGCACAGTGCTCGAGAGACACGCGGACTTAAGAGTGTTCAGGAAAGAAGGACTTACTGGAAGTTTTTTCCCATTTAACATGACTTTTACGCCTTTGCAGGAGCCGGCAACATCGTACGCCCGTCGTGTCAGGAGGGCCACAATGTCCTTGTCCAGTTTCTCCATTTTAAATTTGGCCAGGTCGGGCTGGAATGTAATACACGTGTAGTCATCGCCATCAAAGTGTTTTATCTTGGGCTCAGTGGATTTTAGCATATTATTTGACCATGTCTGTGTACAAAGATAAAAAGAAAAGCACTAAGAAACAGAACACTTTATAAAAGAAGCCAAGAATCACCTTCAAGATTATTAAATCAGAGTATTTGGCAGTGGAATAACAACTGGCAAAAGCAATCACGGTATTTCAATATCACACACGACCTCTACTAGCATTTTAACTTGTGTTGCTGCAGGAATCAATGATAAAGTAGCAGAGTGTGAAAGACTTGTCGGGGCAACAAAGGAGGTAATGATATATGTGGCAGAAAAGTTTACAGACGTACAGAAGAACTTGATATTGTAACAGGACATTGCCTGGAGCCTCGGGTACAAAAATATACTATAGCGTAACCTACTTACGTTCTTCCCATGAGCTAAGGCTCTCCTCCTCACTTATCACGGCTTCCTTTTCCCATCTACAAGATTTCACTCAGGCTGCCCCATATCTCTGGAATCTACCCCCAACGATCCTTCAGCTTTCACCCTCCCTCCCAACATTCAAGAAACATCTCAAAACCCCACTTCTTCAGAGAAGCCGCGCCATCTTAGCTGCTAGAACTTCCCTGTCATTGATACAACCACCACACTACCTCTCACCCTTTCTCTATGCCTTATGTTTGTCACCCCATGCCCTCAAGATTGTAGCCTGGTGAGCAGGGCTCTCTCCACCCATGTATCGGTTTGCCTTAGTCTGTCAATTCTCGTCTTGTCATACCCAGTGAATATATGTATTGTATTAAGCGCCACATATATAGTTGGCGCTATATAAATAAAAGATAATACATGAAGATGATGCGTAGTTTAAAGAACAACCATGTCCATAATGTAAAGAACTGCTCAGCGCTATAAAACTTTGAACCCTTCTACCCTGTTGTTCATTGTAGCCAAGTGCCAATGGCCAGGGTATGGGTGATCAATGCGAAATCTGAAGACATGGGGGGTGGGGGAAGCACTGGTACATGTGAAGGCACAATAGCTGAAGATGTGTCTTTGAGGAGGGGAAGCTTTACCAACTAGCAGGTGGACACAAAACAAGAGCAAAAGCAGCATTTTGAAAATCTGATTGGCTTAAAGAAAATAATTTATGTCCCACAAGCATATTAGTTGATCACTTTCAAGCAAAAACCGCCAGGGGAAAAAAATCATCAGGCTGTGTTGCCCCAATGTCTAAATAAAATATGGATAAAGAAAATGTTTCACACTATGCACTTATTATTTATTGTTTTATATAGCGCCATCCAGAGCTGATTGTACTGACTGGAGGAAAATAAACTGCACTTAATCACAAGCTTAAAAGGAAGTGTTAAGCAACGTAAAAATACTCTCACATCGTCCGTATATAAACGAGAGTCCATGACGTGAACCGCTGCCAAATACCATCAGTTACTAATTGCTTTGAAAAAAGGAAATAAATATCAGTTGCTCCTTTGCCAATCTATTCCTATTTCCATTTGGAAAGAATACAGATATTTATCATTGAGAAAATCATGTTTTTGGGATGCTGTTTAGCCACATAACCAAACCTACCTGTTTAAAGCTGTGTTTGTATTCTTTGCATGCAGTTTCAACTGTGAATTTGGTACTAAATATATTGCAAAGCTTAGCACCGTAACCATTACGACCACCTGTAAGATGAAAACAGTAATTAGTGTTTATGTACCCACTGTTGTGAAGCAAAACTGACATTTCAACAAGCCTAGATGCACAGTTTACTGTATCATCAGCTCATGATTAGTGGCTTGATGCAACCTACGCTCTATGACCAAAAGTATTTGGACAACTGGCCATCACACCTACATGAGCTTGTTGGACACCCCATTCCAAAACCATGGGCATTACTATAGAGTCAGTTGGAATTTGTGACCATTCAGCCAAAAAAACATTTGTAAAATCAGGTACCGGTGTTGGACCAGAAAGGCCTGGTTCTCAACCGGCATTACAAATTCATCCCTAAAGTGCTCAGCTGGGTTGGGGCGCTCAAGTTCCTTGACACCAAACTTGCCAAACCGTGCGTTTATATAGCTTTTTATCCTGGGGCACAGTCACGCTGGGACAGTAAATGGCATTTCCCAAACTGTTCCCACAAAGCTAGAAGCATACTATTCTCTAGAAAGTCTTTGCATGCTTTAGCATTCGTTTTGTCCAGGTGGCAACTTATGGCAATGTCAGGTTTAAAGTCACTGAGCTCTTCAGTATGACCCATTCTATCGCTTTGGTTTGTCTACAGGGATGGCTGCCTCTGTGCTTAATTCTATACATCCGTTAGGTGTGGCTGAAACACCTAAACTTAATAATTAGGATGGGTGTCCGCATACTTTTGGTCATACAGTGTATTCCGTTATGCATAGCAGGATAACGGAGGCTGGCCTTCCATAATGCAAATCAAAGAGATGTTAAGTTCAATGTTTCAATTTACAATTTGTTAAATACCATAAAGCAAAGTTAGAGGAGAACACATCCAGCCCTTAAATCTAGTACGCCTTACCTGTAACTTTCTTCTCATCGTCATCATAGTTGCTGGAAGTTAAGAGCTGTCCAAAAATTAATGCTGGGACATACATCTTCTCCACCTTGTGTTCCACCACTGGAATCCCTTTGCCATTGTTCCATATGCTGATTATATTTGACTCGCTACACAAAGTATTTGCAGGATTAGTATCATAGTAAATGACGGAACATCTTACTAATAAATGGCACCACCATTCTAAAAAGCATTATCTGACTTACAAGTTATAGACTGCCCAACCCTTAAGCAGTATAAGGTCACTGTCAAAATTGCCTATAGTTTGTACTTTTGTATTTAAATCAGTGACATTGCTATTGACATGATTGGTATAAAAGTTAAGGGTTACCTAAAGGAAGAAAGCATGTCTGAACCATTCAATAGTTTAACTGGGGAAAGGAAACTATTATTATGGTGCAGAAGCTGAGAGAAGGAAGTTATGATGGCTTCTCTCACTCTGTATATTTAAAAGGTAGGTACCTAAAATATGTATTGCTTTTTCATCTGTAAACACCATTTCAAGGTTTTAATGTGGCGGACTGAGCTTCTGTATGCAATATTGGGGTAAAGTGACAGATCTACAGCTTGGCTACAGTGTACTAACCCAAAGAGCCTCACATATAAGCACTTTCATATACATTCGCTACATGCATATGAATTAAAGTGCATGTAGTGGCTGGAACGTCCCTTAATGGCAAACCTCAGAAGAATCTAGAAGCCTCCACGTTAATGGGTACTGCACACAATGTCTTGACCAAAAACAATTATATGGCAGAATGATCTGCCCGTGAGACCTGTATCTGCGTGGCTTTACGAAAGCTCCACATTTTATTACATAGCAAAACCGCAAGGGGTAAGCATATCGAGCATAATGCACAACAACAAGAAGAAAACAGACATTTACTTACGGATCAATAGAAATTTTAATGCAGCTCATATTTTTGTCTCTCTGTTTATTGTCAGCGGCGTTGACTGTAAAAGTACAAACAAAAAAGTTTAGAGGCAAGAAAAGAACAGAAACAATAACCCCCACACACACACAAAACATGATAATAAAGATTATATACTATTATTATGTACTCCGTCGAGTCCAGCTGCAATTCTGCTTGCAGGTTCTATAAAACCCTACAAGATGGGTAGCTGCTCCGGTTCCTCTGGTCAAAAAAGGTTCTCCCGGAGAACTGTGCCACCAGTCACAACATGGCACACACCAGTCACGACGCATGAGGATACACGTTATTGGGGCGGGACATGGTTTGTAAAATGTAACCATTTTAACAGGGGAAAGGGATTTGACTTGCACAGGAAACAGGATAGGTTTAACAAAATTAACACATAACATACTAGCAAGCGACAATGCAAGCACCAGAGTAATTTCTTTACACTTTACAGTGAATACACAACAGGGGTGAAGGGATTAGGGAAGTAACATTTGAACATGGACAAGACTGAATATGCATAGAAATGGAAACGATGGTTAATATAAAAAATATTGTTAAAATGAGGGTCCATCATAACTATAACCAACTAAACAAAAATACACAGTAATTTATACATTAATTATATCAAACTAAAAACTGAGAAAATATAATAGCAGGGATATAACCACAATAATCCCGCATTAAGTGGACTGTGTTGTGTTATAAATAAATTTGTCTTCCCCCCCCAATTGCCTTAATGTGACAATACAGTATATTGTATTTTAATGACAAATTTAAACACCAGTCTCTCTACAGCTGGCCAATTTCAATCAAAATAATAAAAAAATGTACTTACCAAGAATTTCATCAAATATCTTATATAATCCTGGCACGTAAGTAATATCGCGACAATTCATTCCAATATCTTCATCATAAACCCACATTGTCTAAACAAGGGGAATAAACATCTGTGTCAATAACGCTCATACTATCAAGAGTAACGGGAAAACGGAAGGCTATTGTAACAAAACGGAAAATAAAAGCCGTTTGCAACTCATACACAAACCTTAAAGACCACTTCATATGAATGGAAAACTTTCACTTAATGGGTCACGTACAGAAAGGATATTGACGTACCGGTCTCAGAAGATGATTGCGATGCAGTTTAGTTGGGTAACATACATGGAGAAAAACACAGAATCATACAAGCTGTAGGGACCTGAGGGGTTCCTGAAGAAATGACCTCCAAAGTTTTAAAGCTCATGAGACTCTACATCTTACTGTATAAATGTCAGTCATTTAAAAGCGTCAGAAGCTTTAAAGGGATCACTGTGTATGAGTACGGTGTCACTTCGTGCTGTACTAGTGGGATGTTTCTCACACATGAACCTGGTGACTGAACACCTTTACTTTTCTGCAGCTCCGCTTCTTCTCTTGCCTCCTCTTGTTTTATCTGTCTTCTTCTTTGTTCACCTGCTTTTCTCCGGTATCAGCCCCGTTATCCAGGTAGTTTCGCAAAGGAGCCTCCGCACACACACACTCCCCGGACCCTGTAGTGTCTTTTTGTGGAAGTACTCCAAGAAGCCAGAATATTGCAGAGGGGTTTGTGCAGAAAGAGAGGCACAGAAACGTTTCTCTTTCTCTGCGAGTCTGTCTGCAAACTTCTGGCCTCTTGCAGTAGCGCAAAAAAAGGTGAAGCCACAGCACACAATATGGGCACAGAGGCTCTGCCCTTTCTCAGTAGTACATGCATAATGGAGCCGATACCGGGACAAAGAGGATGAAGAAAGAAGATAGAACAAGAGGCAAGAGAACAAGCAGAGCTTCGGAAAAGGAGCCGGGGGACATGGAAGCGGCCAGCGGAAATAAAGCATTGAGACTTTGTGAGAGCGTGTGAATGAGGGTGTGTGAATGAGAGCATGAGAGCAATGAAAGCAAAAAACAGTGGTTTTTATTTTCATCCCCAATACAGTTGTCTTATATTCAGGCTTTTTTTTCTTTTCCTTTCCTTCGTTCTCTCTTTCTTTCTTCCATTAAGATCCAAAGTTTAGGGTTGTTTTTTATAAACAAGCAAATACAGTGCAAAACTGCACGTGTTTAATCGATCCACGGCCAGGGTCTCAATATATATATATATTTTTTTTTATTAAAGGGACAGCATTTACCTGCGTTACCGGCTCCACAGACCCAATGTATGTGTCCGGTCGGAGCAGTATATGTTCAAGTTGCGTCTTCTTCTGGTAAACTCTTTCTACGGACATTTTTTTGGAGTCGTTCTTATTATTGCTTTCAGCTTCTTCTTTTTTGGCGGCATTGTTCTGATCAAACAGGGTCTGAGAGGGAAAAAGAAAACATTGTAAACAAAAACCATATACATTCCCACTTAGACATAAATCGAGGAGTAGAACAGGATTCTGGAGCACTGCAAGATTCTGCTCCAGGTCAGCTCTCATTTACCAGTTGCATGCCACAAACTTTATGTTTTAAGACTATGGATACACTTGGTATTGTTTATACAAAGTGGCCACAGTAACAGAGTGCTTATGGTACAATATAGAACAGAGCTGGGCAAAGCGGCAAGGCTCAAACTCAGATCGCCAAGTCGGCTCAAATGCCTCATTCTCCCTTTGTACGCTGGCCCTTAATCACATCCATATGGATGCTCCTTACACAATAGTTCAGCTCAAATATGTCAGGCAAAGCAAGGTTGGCTTCCAGACAGCTTGAGGAACCGAGACTGGCCCTGCTAACAACGTTAACGGTTATGAGGACACAAAACGCCCCTGCTAGGTGCAGCGTAAAAATGTATTATGCAAATTACCATCAAAAGCAAAGGGATAGCTACACCTACCGTAAAGCATACATATATATATAGACACCACTGGATTAAATGGTTATAGATGCTTCCATCATAACATGGGATCACTTCTTTAGTTTGTAAACACATTCTCAGATTGATCTATTGGAACGGATGCTGAATTGGAAAAGCGGAGGAGATTTGGGAGAGTGGAAATGATCTCCTGTTACGTATGGGGAAAGTTGCTTGGCCGTGCACACTGTATTGTTGGTGCTGGTGAAAAGTGTGAAACACGCTAGTGACTAAAGTAGTTCATAGATGTCTTGTGTGCAGACACAAGCTTGAAAGCATAGATAAAATATTTTGGCAAACACACGGTCATAAATTACGTTTTGCTCCTAACGTAGCTCGGTTGCCCAGTTGTGCAATCCCACATCCACAAGGAAGAATCACACCGATTGGCTTTACCAATCACCAACATCTTCAGGTATCGCACGGGTTTAATAAATTGCCTATTTTCATAACAAATTGCTGGAGACAAGCTGAAAGCCATTTCAACAAATTAGCTTCATAAATAACCTACTTCAAAAAGCTTGCCGGTAGAGATCAGAAACTAAACAAGGCTGTTAATTTATACAACGCTAAGGAGGAGGAAAAAGACGCGCCAGCATACAGAACAAGTAGTGAGCGTCGGAGCAAAGTAACAATGAAAGAACATCTCTTATTAGAGGGAGAATACATTTGCAGTTTTACGCACACAGTATGTGGACCTTGGACATAAACGACCAGTAATGAGCGAAGGAGAAGCCTAAGGGGAGCCAAGGAGAAGCCTAAGGGGCCAAGGAGAAGCCTAAGGGGAGCCAAGGAGAAGCCTATAGGAGGAGCCAAAGGAAAGAGAGGCGAAGGGAGTCGGAGGGAGAAGCCTAACATGGGAGACAAGGAGGAGCCTAAGGGGAGCCAAGGAGCAGAGCCTATAGGGTGGAGCAAGGAGAAGACCTAAGCGGGAGCGCAAGGAGAAGCCTAAGGGAGCAGGGGAAGCCTAAGGGAGCCAAAGAGAGCCTAAGGGGAGCCAAGGAGAAGGCCTAAGGGGAAGCCACGGAGAGCCTAAGGGGAGCCAAGGAGAAGCCTAAGGGAGCCAAGGAAGAAGCCGTAAGGGGAGCCAAGGAGAGCCCTAAGGGGAGCCAAGGAGAAGCCTAAGGGAGCCAAGGAGAAGGCTACAGGGGAGCCAAGGAGAAGCCTAAAGGGGAGCCAAGGAGAGCTATAGGGACCAAGGGAGAAGCTAAGGGAGCCAAGGAGAGCTAAGGGGAGCCAAGAAAGGAGAAGCCTAGGGGAGCCAAGGAGAAGCTAAGGGAGCCAAGGAAGAAGCCTAAGGGAGCCAAGCGAGAGCTAAGGGGAGCCAAGGAGAAGCCAAGGGGAGGCAGTTCCAAGGAGAAGCCTAAGGGGAAGAAGGAGAGCCTAAGGGGAGCCAAGGCGAAAGCCTAAGGGGAGCCAAGGAGAAGCCTAAGGGGAGCCAAGGGAAGCCTAAGGGAGCGCAAGGAGAACCTAAGGGGAGCCAAGGAGAAGCCTAAGGGGAGCCAAGGAGAAGCCTAAGGGGAGCGAAGGCAGACTAAAGACTCATGTGCACAGTGATAAAGTCACGCTTTTTTATTTACATACTACGCAGCAATATTAGCCATAACACACAGGATAAGGAACTGAGCTGGTTGGTTTTATTCATCTTCCAGTTTGTGTTAATAAGGTGTATGGTTGCACAGCCCGAGTGACAAAGGTTCCAACAGAAGGAGGCCAACCACAAAGACATCACATCAACATGATCGCCACAGCTCTACAAGGAACGCTCCAATCAGCAACATCCTTCTACTGGTTGCTATGGTGATAAGACCATTTGTCAAACTTTGCATCAGATCCCCTTTTCTGCCATAACCCTGCTGTGCCTTTAAATTGTTGAAAAACAGATGGATCTGAAAAGAAACGATCACAAGACACTACACTATCCAGTTGAATTAATGCATGCACACCAATTATACAGTAACTTGGAAATAAATTGTAAATTTTAAATAAACTACACAATCTGATAGGCCTCATGCTAATAAGAGTGGTTAGGAGAGGAGCGGAAGCTATAGGGCTCCTACTTCTCAAACCCTTTCCGCGTTACAGACCTCATTCCGTATTCTACCTGGACAATGCTGCGACAATAGTTGGGTCCTCATCAGCCTAGGTTACCACACAAACTTCCTATAACAAGGAACATCCACCAAATGGTTTATCCCTAAAAAAGTTAATTGTTATCAATGAATAATCTCTTTGCATTAAACATACATTACAAAACTCCAAGAGAGGTCTTATTGGGTCAGATTGTTTCACAAATACGTTGAAGCCTCCTATGAAGACAGTTTACATGATGGGGAGTGAAGAAGTCAAGATGAAGCTTTGGCACTGGGCCAATATAATCATGATAAGCATAATACAGAGGCCTGCGATAGACGTCCAATTTAAAACCGGGGGCGAGGCTCTCACAAGACCCCTGTTGCTCCCACACAAGAACTTTGTATCTCTAGTAACTTTGAACATCAACCAACGAGTTATTTATACTCGATGGTGATAATGGTTTTTCTTTGGATCCTAACTGGACAGCTAATACAATGGGTGCATATATTTGGCAATCTCACTTAAAAACCTAAACAAGAGGCATAAAGTAAGGCCTCAAACCCAAAGGATGGTCCTCATTGTCCTGAACGTAGACTGGAAAGTGCAGTAGGGGCTAAGTGGTGGCACAGATCTGCTATCTGTGAGTCACGGAAGACCTAAAAACAGATACATAGAACTTGACTGCAGATAAGAACCAATCGGCCCATCTAGTCTGTGCGTTAAAGACCAAGTCAAAGCTTAAATAGTGCCTGGTCTCATCTTACACCCAGAACAGCTATATACCATCACATTCATGTTTAGGTCCTTCACCGTGTTACCACTCATGCTTAGACCCCTCGACTGCCTTAACATCTACCCCTATAGCATCATGCTTAGACCCCTCGACTGCCTTAACCTGTACCCCTATAGCATCATGTTTAGACCCCTCACTGTGTTAACATCTACCGTTACAGCATCATGTTTAGGCATTGACGCGACAAATACTCCGGCACAGTGGGGGACAAACTGCATTAAAGCTCTCACACAACACAAAGAAACACAGCAGTGTTTCCCACCAGACAAAAAAGCAACACCACCAGATCATTAGCTAGCGGAGGTCCAAAATCCAAGAAGATGAAACACAAAGTGCCCACCAGGCATCCCATGACATAGAAACAGATGCCCTTTTACTGAGCTGACCTGAAAGCAGCATCCTCACATAACTCATGGTCCCAATGATGAGGCCTCCATGTCTCAACTGCTAGAAACCAGAGTCTTCAATGTAAGCCCTGCCGCTAGGGGGCATCCCCGGGCTTTACCTCGTAATGGCTTATGTCTCATTCTCATCATACTTAACCAGGCTAGGTATCCATGACTTACCACCCAGGTGAGCCCCCCGCTTCCCCCTCCAGCTGCTCCTCCTCCTCCGGCAGATTTAGACATCTTTTCGGTCCTCCTCCCAGAGAAATGCAGTAAAAATGCGTATTAATAAATGAAGCAGAGAAATAAAAGATTAGGGCTCCGGCTCCTATTGTGCAGTCGAGCTCCTCCCCCAGATGTGCGGCTCTCCTCCTCCTCCAAGATGCGAACACACACACAACACAGATACAGGGGTCTTTCCTTCCTCTTTTCTCCCGTCTCTTGGAAAAGGGCCCGCGGCCTCAGGTTGTACGACACACCGGGGATGAGGCCTATCCGTAGGCACAGTCTTTGATGAATGGTTTACGTATTAGCTAGTAAGCTCGGTCCCTCAGGCGCCTTCGACGTTAATAAATTAATTTAAAATCATTTAAAAACAATATTTTAAAAAGAGAGGGGTCCTGTAAAAAGGCTACAGAGACCCTCCAACAGAATGGGCAGCGTCATGTGTACCGGGAGGGTATAGGACGCTCTGCGCCGTGCATTAAACACGGACAGGACAGCACAGGCACAGTCCGCGGACCTGACCCCCGGTTACCCCCTCCTCTTCCTCCCGCAGACAATACACAGCGCCGCTTCCGCTCTCCGCAGCTACACACACAGAGTCCCGGGAACGGCCACTAGCCAATGGCAGCGCTCCGATCGCGCGGCGTCACGACCTAGTGGGCGGAGCTACCTTCTCTTAGAATGGCAGTCTTGAGGTGGGCGTTGATCGTGACAATGACGTCACATCAAGGGAACCACTGGATGGAATGGTTGGCGGTGGAAGTGAAATTGAAGCCGTGAATGAAGCAGGGATGGTAATCTATACATTACAGCAAAGGGAGAGGGAGTATACCGGATACCGGATACCGGAATCCGGAATATTATGCCAGTGACGAGAGCTGCACGTGAACATAACCATAGGAACTACGACTGATGATGGGACCGTGTTCTGCAACTAGCACCTTGGGTTGGCTAAATGTAATTAATAAATTAATATTTAATAATATAACAGTCTAGCTGCAGCAGTTTGCATACGATACGAAAATAACAGACTCCATTTAATCTTTCTCTTTTAATTGGAGAGACAAGGGGGAAAAAAATAAATATATATATATATATATATATATATATACACACAGACATATATGTATGTATATATAAAGAAATAAGTATTGCTATATAAAATAATACCGAACTGGACTCTATTTTAGGACGAGCTTTCGAGAGTATTCGAAAGTATTACTTTAGACTTGAGTCCGATAAAAAGGTATTATTTTATATTACAATGCTTGCTTCTTTTTATAATTTACTGGAATTACAGGTTAGGAGACATTTAAAAATAATGTATGAGGTTCTAGTAGGGTCACTGGGGGGCACCACAGCTCTTTATTTAGTAGAGGCCCCTATGATGATGCCAGGACATATGGGCATCAACTGAAAATATTGGCCCCATGCAAGGAACAGGTCATTGACAGTATAGGGTGCAAATGTCACAAAGCCATGCCAACACAATAACTATTTTCTTTGGGGGTAGGCAAGTCAGCGGTAGTATAGGCAGAGCCCATGCCTAATACTGATGGAGGCTCGGCCTTGGCGCACGTTCTCCTTGATTGATGAGCCATGCACAGTGAGGTGTCCACATCAGCTAATCCAGTCCTGTTTGTGGCCAGGACAGTCTTCTCCTGTGAATTGTCCCTGCACCCATCTGACACACCTCATTGTCAAAACACCATGTGTGCATCATCAACCTTGAACCCCGTTGAAGCCCGAAAGTCCTAGTGTAGGTAAATGGCAGAAGAAACGCTATGTATGGCTTTTCCCATAGCCACTTGGAGACTATGCATTTTATTGACTTTTCAAAACAATATTTAAATCAAATTTTACCAAAATCACCTTATTGTTTTTGACATGAATGCTCCACAATAAAAATTTATGTAATACTCTTTTCACAAATAATTGTTAATCACATCAAGTTTTACCCAGTTTTTTTAGGGAATGTTTGGCCGGCAACAAACTTAGTTGCTGATAGGTTGCTAAGCTCAGAAAATGCATTCTTTAACAATGAAAAATGAAGTAAAAAAACATTGTTGCTGAAATGGTGCGATATTAGGGAATTCAGCAACACTAAAAAAAAAGTTGCAGGGACCCCATAAAAAATGTCAAATAGTAAAAAAAAATGTAAATGTAATAAAAAGACCCCAGTGATGTCACTATGTAAAAAAATAAAAAATGAAACAATTACCCAAACATATGTATTGGGGGTATCACTGTACTCAGGATATGTTGCTGAACACATATTGGGGGTGTTTTACGGCTTTTGTAGATTTTTCTTTTGAAGATGTTTCAAATAAAAGCCAGAAGGTTTTTCACCGTATTTTTTTATCGTAAACTAATGGTATTTAAGGAAAACCCTTCTTGTCCTGAAAAAGTATATAATTTGTGTGAGACAGAAGAAAATTTCAAAGCTAAACACAAACACCGCAGAAGTGTTAAAACAGCCTCGGGTGCAAAGAGCACAAAATGTAAAAAAAAAAAACAGCCCGGTCCATAAGGGGTTAAGAAACACTTTACTGAACCCACACCTTTATATTTTAGTAATACCTGAGAGTCAGTTAGATGGCGGTCTTCCTCGAAATAATCACTTTTTGACCATCTGTTTTGCCTTCTGTATTTAAATTTGAATTGTATATTTAGAACCCTTGATTCATTCTCCATGCTGCCGATGTGTTTGACTATCACAGACTGTGTTCCAGCGAATGTCTCCTCTAGTTGGGCTTTTCTGATGATAACAGCACTAACTGTGAACTACTTTGTCTGCAATATCTTCAGTGCCCTTCTGCTAAGTGCCAAATCTTGCCGTGTGCATTTGTTTACCTAAACTGCCCACACATAACTTCATGCGCAAGCCCCAGTTTTTCTCTTTTTGAATAACCGCAGGTTTTCGTGAACAAGTTCCTTACTGATATAGAAATACTTACGCTCATTTTTATTCATTGGCTTTAGCTCTCCTTATAGTGAATAGACATGGGCATTAATTCACTATTCATCATAAAGGCACAATGAGGTTAAAGCAGCAGAAGCTCCTTGGGGCTCATTGAGGTTCGAGCAGCAGAAGCTCATTGAGGTTCAAGCAGCAGAAGCTCATTGAGGTTTGAGCAGCAGAAGCTCATTAGGGCTCAAGCAGCAGAAGCTCATTGGGGCTCATTGAGGTTCAAGCAGCAGAAGCTCATTGAGGTTTGAGCAGCAGAAGCTCATTGGGGCTCAAGCAAGCAGCAGAAGCTCATTGAGGTTTGAGCAGCAGAAGCTCATTGGGGCTCAAGCAGCAGAAGCTCATGGGCGCTCATTGCGGTCTTCAAGCAGTCAGAAGGCTCATGGGGCTCAAGCAGCAGAAGCTCATTGAGGTTTGAGCAACAGAAGCTCATTGGGGCTCATTGGGGCTCGAGCAGCAGAAGCTCAGTTGGGCTCAAGCAGCAGAGGCTCATTGAGGTTCGAGCAGAAGAAGTTTATTGGGGCTCGAGCAGCAGAAGCTCATTGAGGCTCAAATAGTTGACATCACACCTCTTCTTTTAGTGAATGAGTTTTGTTCACCTATTTTATTTTTAAATTAAGTTATACAATTATTTGAAATTGTGCGGGTAGTTTAGTATTTATAACGGTCTCTCATAGATGTAGACCATCTCTGTACCGACTAATCTGAAACTGAAAATCTTCACCCTGAGATTTTATTTGTAAGGGGTACTTTCTCCTTTAGTGTACCCACATACATGACATTTTCTCCCAAGTGAAGCAGGGCTTCTATTTAAAATCATCTGTATACATACAATAAGAGAAATAAAATATTAGAAAAAATGGCATTAAAATTGAAAAAATATTGCTTAGTATTTCTGCCGCAGAGCAGAACTTAACCCCAATTTATGTTTAGCCGTGTTCCCTTAGGTTTATGAGGGTTAAAATAGTCCCTTACACATCAAACTGTTTTTCTATATTTGTTTTTTAATAATTCAATTTTAAAGGGTATGGATGTGTTGTACTTTTTTCCGTTCATTTTTTCCCCCCTTGTTTTCTACTGCTCTTTCTCATGGAGAAGTGTAACAGAGGCAAGACATGTCTATTATCAGACAACCCTCTCACCACACTCCTGGATGCAATCAGCTCTGCAGCGCTGACTTTAACCCCTTAAGTATACCAATTCTCCTATAGGATCATCTTTTTGCGATGCAAGGGTTTACAGCACATCGCTTATCCAAAATTATAGATTTTATATTCCTATACATTAAACCACTGTACCCGTTTACCGTTCAGAGTAGGTGACTGTTCCTCTTTAACATACTTACAAGAACACTGAGATTTTTCAGCATGTAGAGAATTTCAGATTGTATGATACTGGTGTTTTTTTTTTTTAAAGGCCAGCAATGTTTATAGATACATTCCAATAATTCCAAAACGGTACATATCAGTACGCCACATAGGACTTCTGCACTCCGTCATAGTATTCAAACAGATTACCCTTTACAACAAGCAATTGTTGTTATCTTAATATAATCAGCATTATCATTTTTCCTCCATCTGTAATACTGTATTGACCCAAACCCAATTTGGCACAACCCTAAATTAGGAGATAAAAAGAGAAACATAGAATTTAAGTACAGAAGAGCCAAAGCAGGCTAAATGCATGGCTCAGCACTGAACCGGTAATAAATACTCCACCACTACCAAACCGTCCTGATGAAGACATTTTGTTTAACCCCTTCAAGACAATTGATGTGACAGGCACGTAACAGAAAAACATCCCATTGTCGCCAATTGACATGCCTGCCACGTCATGACTTTAAACGGGTGTAGAAAGCATGCTATGATCAGTTTCTGCACCCAAATGGTGTTGCTGTAATGCCTTGATGCCGAGGCATTTGGCAACACCTAGATCGGCAGCAGGGGAGCTGCGTGGCCCCTCCCCCAGACATCAACATTCCCCCATATATTGTATGGCAACAGCGCCTCCTAAGCTTGAACGGTGTCACTGAAATGCCTTGATAGCGAGACATTGAATGACACCAAAAACCCACCCCAGAACGCATTTTTACCGCTCCGGAGAGCGGTCACAAGCGTCACTGCCAGAGATTTTGCCTCTCGCAAGATGGCGATGTCCTTTCAAAAAATATTTTTGGGTCTCTTCGGCCTGAGAACTCTGGGCTCCACCTGCAGGTACTGCATTCAACCGTGCAATTCAATGGAGTCCAGCTTTCTAAGACAATAGTTTATTTTTACGAGCAAGCCCTAAAATTATATCGTCACAAATATTCTTGCATGGAAAGAATTAAAATACTGGCATGTTAAATGCCCATGGGCTGTCTAGTTATGTATGATTTGATGAGGTAAATCGAATTGGCCAGGTTCAGGGATGTCCCAAATATAAGACATGGGCATAGACTGACCAGATGTCCAAATTCCCAAAAAAAAATGCACACCTCTCACAGGTTTCCTTTTACCTCCCAATTAAATTGACAAACCCATGCATGGGTTGTATAACTGTACTCAAAGATGTTGTTGAACACATATTGGAGTGTTGTTTGACAGTAACTTATACCAGAAGGGGTAAATTCATACCTGAAGTATGTGTGTAAAATAAGAAACACAAGAAATACCACCGCTAATTTTGACAAAGGCTAGTGCTAAAATTAGTGCATGGAAAGTGTTAAATACCAGGATTTGACCTAGCCTGGGGTGTCCAGTTTTTAAAATATATGGTTTGATTGGGTAAGTTGAACTGACCAGCTTCAAATATGTCCCAAATAGGACATGGGGGCAGAATTACCAGATTTGGAAAAATGGTTTTAAAATGTCAAAAAGCTAATTGTAATTATTGCTCTATAACTTGAAAAAAAACATAAGGACAAACTCAGGACTAACAGACTCTTTAGCATGTTTTTTTTTTATTAGCTCTCATAGATGAGTAAACAATTTTTCAAGTAAGAGTCAGAAAAAGTCATTTTCTAAATTTTTCACCATATTTTATACTTTTTTTAATAGTAAATTATATGATGCAATCAAAATAACATCTAAAGAAAGCCCTTATTGTCCTGACCAAAACAAAATATTTTGTGTGGGTACATTAAATGAGAAAGAAGAAAATTACAGCTAAACACGAGCACTGCAGAAATGCTAACGCTATAGTCTATAGAAGGGTACAGAAAATCTTCCATTGTCAAGAAGGGGTTAAGAAGTGAGGCATGGTAGTTGTTACCCTATGGTAATGATTGCTTTACTTGTAAAACCTTTTAGCACTTTTTTCAGGAGGTAAAAGCCAGCGTGTACGTGTTTTATTTAATTTTAGCAATCATATATAAAAACTTCCTTGAGCACCACATGTGCTAGCATTTGCCTTGCCAATATATATTGAACTCATGAGGTTAATATAAACATAAGCACAAAGGTTTGCTCAGCTCTAAACGGAACTCTATAAGGAAGATGTATAAATAGTAAAAATATAGATGTTTTATTTAAATATGTCAGACATAACAAAAAAATTAACTCAATTTATTTTAACATGACAGGTGGCACCATCTATCCCACATATGGAACAGGATAAATTGTTTTTTCAAAATGTCAAAAAAAGGCAGTATATTCCCCCATATTCACAAGAAAACAAATGAGACAGGATCTCCAGATGAGACCTTTTACCGATATATTATTGATCTTGGTAAATGTATAGCAGCTGAAACGGATCAGATCAGACATTTCAAATGTTTCTAGAAACTGGACAAAAAAAACACATAATTCTGTCGTAGAAGAAGAGATCAATTGAAATTTTTTTTGCAAAAAAACAAAAAAGAAAATTCTCTAATAACCTAAAAACGAAAACATAAACCGTAATACAGCAAACATGTAAAATCATTTCACCCAAAATGCTTCCTGTATATGTACCGATCATGTTTTGCAAAATGTGGTTTGCCAATTGGCATACACTGATGTACAGGAAGCCACATTACATTTCCATGTAATACCTGTCCATATTTTGGACCATATTAACATAAAAACCGCAACAATAAAAAGAAAAATGAGTAAAATTGCAATCATGGCTTTCTTTCAGAACCATTGCTTTAATGCTTTCTAAAACAAATACAAAATGTTCCTAAGGGTCTTTAAGAGTTATTATTATCTCTAAAGAGTTGTCTTTTCCATCCAATGACTCTCGGAAGAGCTGTGTATGCTGCCACGCAGTGTTTCCATCTCCTCCACTTAATTCTGCTTCTATCACAACTTCTGATTCGTTTAAGAACTCCGAATAGGAATAAAGATTTTTATCTGCAACAAAAAAATGAACACATATAGGATAATGTAAACAAAAACAAAAAATACGTTTTGTTCCCTTTAATAACAGCAGAATCCTTTGAAATTATTGTGGAGACTTGAATGAGCTTGCCACAGAATCAACTTGGCTCCTTGCTGATACATTGGGGTTTATTCACTAAATGGAGTACTGCCGAGAACTGCTGTTCCAATCCCCTGACTTTACTATTCATAATGAAGGGCCGTCCCTGTCTTTTTTTTCCAGCACGAAGGGTTAAGCTGGCTCGGTATATCATATACAGATATACAAAGGCTCCTTAATCTTTGCATGTAACCAACTATTCGGTATGCTTTTGATGAGCAACAATGACAATGAATGAATGAATGAAGTTCGCCCCTTGGCGGCCATATGGAGCCACCTGTACGTCCTAAAAAAACTGTGCTAAAAGCCCCGAGTTTATTGCAGCGAAAGGGACATCTCCCTCTTGATACACAGGCGATCAGGCTGACGTGTCTATGGAGGGTTGCTTGCTGATCACGGTCTGATCAGTGCAGGGGAGATCAGAGAGAAGAGAGTACAAGCAGGGATTCCACATCATCAACGCTCAAAATATAAAATCAACACTTATATGCATATAATGCATTCTTACCAGGGTTCACTTCCACTTCAACGTCCCCAGAATACAGCTTCCAATTTATTTGACCACTATTGAAGGTTTGACTACTGGTACGGACATTTAGGCTTTCCACCCGAAGCCCCACTGAAGCACATTCAAACTTCCAACCAATTCTTGCCGACGTGGAGCCTTCACTACGAGCTAAATAAACCTAAAAAGGCAAAGTACATCATCAGGACTAATGGCTTCATAAAAAAATATTCCATTATATCACACAGAGACTATCAGGATGAAAAAAATGCATTTCTTTCCTTAAAATGTTAACAGTCTTATATTTCGGAAATACAAATTATTGTGTATACTATGCTAAATGACCAAATCATCCTATAAATATATATATAAATGAGGATTTGGCAAGTCGAATAAAAACGTTTTGGCGTGCTTATTATGGACTATTATCTTTGGGAAACAGCAAAATCCTGCGGCGAGCCTTCCCATAAAAGTGGAAGCCGTTATAGGGGGCCTAACTACAAATTAATGTCTATGTACTGTATTTGCTCGATTATAAGACAACCCTGGTTATAAGAGGACCCCCCAAAATCTGAATATTAATTCATGAAAAAATGCCTGAATATAAGATGACCCCATAGGAAAAAAGTTTTACCAGTAAATGTTAATTCTTGTAAACAATTTTGTGAACAATTTTTTTTAATAAAAGCTATGATTGAGAAAAATATTTTGTTTTTATTTCCTTTTTTTCAACCTGCCCCCCCACAGTTATGCACATCTGCCCCCTGGCTTGCCACTCTGCCCCTGAAATGCCTTATACCTCCCTATATGCCACTGTGCCCCATGATATGCCTTTTGACCCCTTATGGGCCACTCTGCCTCCAGAATTGCCTTATACCCCTATATGCCACTCTGGCATTTAGGGGGGTTAAAAGGCATATTATGGGGCAGAGTGGCATATAGGGAGGTATAAGGCATTTCAGGAGGCAGAGTGGCGTATAGAGGGTTAAAAGGCATTTCTGGAGGCAGAGTGGCATTAAGGGGGGTTAAAAGGCATTTCACAGAGCACTCTGCCTCCAGAAATGCCTTATGCTCCCCATGTAACACTCCCCTGCCCCCCCAAACTTACTGGAGCTTCTGAGTCCCTGGTGCGTAGTCCGGGCAGCATGTAGAGCTCTACGCGATTCGCGTAGACAACTTCCGCTACAGCAGAGAGGAGGTGCGGTTAGCAGCGGGGGTTGTCTGCGTCCATCATGCAGACCTTCCCCGGCTGTCAGAGATCACGGGGAACTCTGATCTCTGACAGCCGGGGAAGGTCTCTACACGCTGCCCGGACTAAGCACCGGGACTCAGAAGTACCGGTAAGTGTGTGGGGGGGAGACAGGAGGATCCAGATCGCTGCGGGGATCTGGATCTTAGTCTCATAGTCAGACCTAGTTGAGGTCTGATTATAAGACGACCCCGATTATAAGACGAGGGGTATTTTTCAGAGCATTTGTTCTGGAAAAAACCTCGTCTTATAATCGAGCAAATACGGTATTTAGAATGCAATGTCCCTGTTGGTGTAATGGTCAGGTGTCCCAATATTGTATATACACACACATATACTCCTTTAAATATCAATTTAACTTTTTTATAAACGCAAAAATATTTTTAAATTGGACCACCTGGAAGGGGAAAAAAATACTTTACAAAGGTAGCAAAAAGGTTATTTGTATCATTGATTCCTATGTCATCAGGGTGAAACGTAACATGCGTTGATCACACATACCATCTTCCAGTCATTCTCTACTTTTCTACACACAGACTCTATCTTCCAAGCGCCATTTTCCCATCCAGAAATCATCTCATTGTTATTTGAGACTCGGTTGTAGACATCTTCAACAATGTTGTACTGAAGATGGAAGCATTTGCTGGTCTTCTCCTTTTCAGATGGCACAAAAACGACACTCTTATTCTAAATAAAATAAAAAAGAAATACATCAAAATAAATGGGCGGTTCCTAAACCCATTGAAAACAATGCATTTTGAGCCTGTACATATACGGGCTTTGTCATTAAGGGGTTAAATAATTTTACAGCCGATGGTTAAAAAAAACATACGATTTATATTGCCAATTTGAATCTTATTGTGTCTTTAAACAGGCTCATCTGTAATGCAACCTGCTAGATAACAGGTTTAAGAGTAGGGTAGACAGCTACATATGTAGAACATTTGGGGTCAACATAATTCTGTAATAGAAATTATTTACCTGTAATCCGCTTTCACCTCTTGCCATCTTCCAGGCCAGTGACCCGGACACCCTGCCACCTAACTCTCCAGGTTTAGCCGTCTTAGGAGACATAAACTCTACAATCTCTACAATCAGTCTTCCGAGAAGCTCCTTTTTCCGACTTTCTGGCAACGACTGCTGCCTCTTTAACACAATAAGATAAAACAAAGGACAATTTGTCAAAACAAGCTTCAAGCATAATGATGCTAGATGATTAATAAATTCAAAGATAGCACAAAAATGACACGCTGTAATGTATAGCTATAGCTATTGTGACCTGTAGCTATTTAACGTTTGTTTTCAGCCTCGAGTAAGGAAAGCCCCACTATTTCAGGTGTAAACTTTTGGGGTTCACGGCATCGGGTGATAACATAAAGTCAATATATTAAATACGTAACAGCTAACCCTCCGTTTCTAGCAAGTGCGTATAAATTATATATTTATGATGTATTGGGCTTGGGCTGCAGATTTTCGGGATTCTTGTGAGGTCTCAACTTGATCACATTTCTTTCATAAAAATGAAAGCAATCTGCCATCAAGGTAACTATACAGTTACGTTTCAAAGATAAGTCACTGTCAATAATGCGTTATTAAAATATTATATCGCTTAACAAAACAGGCTACAATAGATCACGCTTTGTACCGTCTTGTTTAGACCAGCAATTGTTTCTCGTAGCCAACTTTCTCGGACTTCAGTTCTCCGAGAGATCACTTCTTCGTGCTTGCTTGAGTATCTCCAGGTGACATCGACAACCTAAAACCGGTGTAACAAAATACATGGTCTCACGTTGTCTGAAAAATATTGTACATTTTGTCTATTTTTTTAGTTGTAGACAAGACTATAACTGAAAGACTAAGACAAATTGATACATTAGGTAAAGAGGGTCCTGCTCGCAAGCTTATGCTTTGTACTTCCCACACCAGGCAGACAAAGTGTGAATATACGTCTGATGTAAAATGAATAATGGACTAAGCGTAGGGAAGAGGGCTCATATACTCATGCTGATAAAAATTATTGTCTGTATTATTCAGACTGGTAAAAGAAAATAGCCATGCTCAGCCGGCTGTTCCAGTTGACCGGCATGCTGCCTGTTCTGACGGTTGTCACGCAAGAAGCTGCTGCTTTAAGGAGATCGTTCTCCTATCTTATGAAAGGCAACAAAGTGAGAGGGCCCAAAAAGATAGTGATGACAAATTCAAGGAATATCAATCGTAAACAAAACACATTTTGGCATGACTGATCCATTTGAATTCCCCTTGCCTTTCTCTGCCATTAACATTAAGCACACATGGAATTTTTTTCCCCATACTTGTAATGACCACATGCCCAGCTATACCTCGTCCTTGGAGAACGCGATGATGTAAGAAAGCTTCTTCCCCCATCCAACCTCATAGAGGAGAGGCTTGTCACAAGCATTTTCACATGGGTCACAATGAAGCCATCTGTTTTGAGACGAAGAGAACACCTCAGTCCAGACATGATCTGCAAGATTTAAAAAACATAATTAACTTATTCTTACATTTCTTTTTGCTGGAAAATTCACAAAAAAAGTGTAATCTGACCAGGGCTTCCCAGGCTTTTGCATACAACAGAATAGAATAAGTTAGCAAGATGTTTCAGTTCACCCAGAAAGATCCTTGCAATATATGTGGGGAGAATTTACTTGAAACTTATCTCCCGATTATAAAGTCTGCTTCTCCCTAGAAAGATGGCTAAACAAGTCAATTTCACTCAGTCCATCCCTGGAAACAAATAAATTGTCACACACAAAAAAGCCAGCCCCATTTTCTCATATGGTTCAACAGAGAAGTGCTACAAAATAGTGTTGGCAAAGTTCAATGGGTCACACCGTGTGTTTGGGCCTGTGTTATTTTTGGAGTATACCACTGGTTTTAAAGGAAAAATTGCTCACCGGTAGAATCCCAAACATATCTAGCTTCAAGACCCAAAGCTCTGCAACACAATGTAAAACAGTTTGCCCACTCCCCGCAACGACCTTGACGGGTCTCCAGAAGCTTTTCAGGGTCATTGTATCTAGAATAGAAAAAGGAAAAAAAATGTTGGATAAAGAATAAACGTTTTATGGAGTCTTTAATTAGTTATATAACTTAAGGAGAACTCAATGGAAAAGCCCTTAAAAGTAGAACAAAGTAACTGGCAGGAATTTGATGTTTTAAGAGAGTGAGAGTAAGAGAGATAATAAATGACTCCTTAGGTCAACGATCGTTAATGAGTGTCACCGATCCAGCGACCTAATCTGGTGGTTGTGTCTTATATACAAGTACTTCATATTTTCACCAGAAAATTGAGTGCAAACTTCTACCTGCATATTATACTCAAGATTTTAAGGTCATTATTAAGAGTATGGACGAAAGTGAAGAACAAAACGAATATAATTATGGGCTTAACCATTCTGTACAACAGATAACAGTTCCTTGCCAGAGGGATCAGCCGGATGGTTAGAAATATGTGTTATTAAATAGGTTCATGAAAATAAATGTACTAATGCATACTTGCCTTGGGAACCTGTTGATGTGCTGACACTTGTCACAGTAATGATTCTCCACGCGGTTTGCCCCCCATCTAAGGTCATCAGCAGAAGGAGCCTGGGCGTCTCTCACTTGGGTTGCCCCCCCACAGAGACTACATGGGAGATTGTTCACCCAGTGGAAGAAGTCCTCTTTAAACCAACGCAGCAGCTCCAACAGCAAGAAGTCATCTTCATTCACAGTGGTAGCTTTACAAATAAAAGAATGTTTTATAGTCTGTATCATTCTAAGGTGCTACAAAGACAAGGAGCTCAATAACATTTTGATGTACCGGGCAAAGGAAAAACTTTTATAAGCACAAGATAAGGTTGAAACACAGAAAAAAATTCAAATGGATTCACTCACTACACACAAAATGCTGGATTTTTGTCAAT
This sequence comes from Spea multiplicata, assembly GCA_009364415.1. Lineage (NCBI taxonomy): Eukaryota > Metazoa > Chordata > Amphibia > Anura > Pelobatidae > Spea > Spea multiplicata. Next base: position 26,265 of record VKOC01016468.1, read on the forward strand.
TTTAGTCCTACTTATTGTAGGTTTTTATTTATTTTTTATTTCTTTCTAACACACTCTTTTTCTGATTACCAGAGTCAAGCGCTTTGGCCTGGTGCAACTTTTCCTGAGCGTTCTTCTTCAGTATAGTAACCGGGATTTCTTCTAAGGCTTTTTGCTGGAGTTTAGGCAGCTCGTATACTAGCACGTGTTGGGAATTTGATTGTAAAGTCTTGAAAAACTTGATTTCAGATGCCTATTAACAAAAAAAAATGAAAATGTTAATTTAACTGTGGTGTTCAATGTAAGTTAATAAACACTGTTCCGTATTTATCATGAGTCAGCTGATTTATCTGGGCTAATTCATCTTTTTTTGTTAAGTAAATTGTAGTCACACACAATGGTAATAACATAAAAAGGATTCCAACCAGTGGCTAATACAATTACACTTTCAGATTTCTGTTTTAAATGTGAGGGTTGAAATGAAAACAGGGAGTGGAAACATGTATTATTCCATGGCAAAAACATTCGCTAAAGCCAAACTTCATTTCTTGCTTAAACATCAAAAAGCTGGGAAATATGAGATAAAGTTCTTCAAAATTAAGTTTGCTCTTCCATTTGCTTTTGCTAATGACATCAGGCATGACATCACACATGACATCAATGACATAAAAAGGACACCCTCAATGTCTTCACAAATCACCTTATCAGTGGCATCACTAGTAACATCATAGTGAGATATATTTATCTTTTTTTTTTGCGTATTTTTTGAAGAAAAGATCAAAAACTTAAAACAATAAAGACACTTTCCACAGCATTCTTTTCCAAGGGTTCTAATATTAGTGGAGGACACTGTATGTGTGTTAGAATCAGAATGTATGTATAAGTGTATGTGAGCATGAATATGAAACCGTTTGTTAACATGGATGCGTACGCGTAAAGGTTTGTGTGTTAGCATGGATGCGTAAAGGACTTTTTGTTAACATGGATGAGTATGCGTAAAGGTGCGTGTGTTAACATGGATGCGTATGCGTAAAGGCGTGTGTGTTAGCATGGATGTGTTACTGTTCCCATAGAGGCGTATGTGTAAAGGTTTGTGTGTTAGCATGGATGCGTATGCGTAAAGGTGTGTGTGTTAGCATGGATGTGTAACTGTTCCCATAGACGCATATGCGTAAAGGTTTGTGTGTTAGCATGGATGTGTAACTTTGTTAGAATGGATGTGTCTGTGTAAAAGTTGAAAGGGAGTGTGTTTTATCAGGGGCGGCCCAAGACAAAATGCCCCCCCCATTATTTACCCTTCCTCTTCCTCCCTGCCACCCCCCCATTATCTACCCTTCCTCTCCCTCCCTATTATCTACCCTCCCCCCCCCTTGTACTTACCTTTCAGCAGTCCTGCGGCAAGTCTCCCTGCTTGGTCTCGGTGCCGGCTTGTAATGCTGAGCGTCGGAAATGATGTCTTCTCAGCATTACAAGCTGGCACCGAGACCGAGCTAGAGGGCTCGCAGAGGAGAGAGAGAGGGGTGCCGAGCGGGTACTGCCAACTTGATAAGTGGCCCTTTCAAAAGTGCCGCCTGGAGCAGTTGCCCCACTCGGCTCCATTGTCGGGCCGCCCCTGTGTGTTATTATGAAGTAAGATTCATATGTAAAATTCAACTTCACAACATCAGAGAGATAGGCAGCCAAATAACCTATGTAGGTATCTCCTAGAAGTAATAATGTACCAATAACTAGTCAATACTAAAACAGCCTAAATGATTTAGAGCCTTCTCTGGACACCATTAATGAGGCACCAGTGTGTCAGGAGGGGCTGCCTAACCCTAAGGTTTGGTCAGAACCTGAAATACGCACCAAAAAGTTGGATGGATCCTCTGCCGTTTGCGGTGGTCTGTTTGCAGGGCTCGGACTTGGTGAGGCTGGCTGCGTGATGTACGAGCCATCTATCCTCTTACTCCTTTCCGAAGCAATGCGGTCTCTGACTACACGGAGCTTCTCGACAGATGCCTTTTTTGGGAACACAAGGTGGGTTTCTCCCTGTAGGAAGTAAAGACTTTAATGGATATATTACTTTCACAAGGATACTGGCAACGTTTCAACAAAGTGAAGACCTCCCACTCAAGTAAAAGAAAGACTAATTCATGGATTTTTCTTTTTTTTTTGATAGCAGGACCATCTTAAACACTGGAGAACCAACGGGGTGGCCTATCAAATGCCAAGGAATGCATAAGCCCAGTGGCATATTCTGGCCTGGGCTGGTTAGGTCCAGGCCTAAAGGAAGCAGGTCCAGGCCTAAGGGAAGCAGGTCCAGGCGGGACGTCAGCCGCATAACATGGAGCCTGATCACTGATCTCCCCAACCAAACGATTACCGCTATGGAGGGCTTTGCCGAGTCGGCACAGTCTTCTATAATTTCCTTCCTTGCCGCGCTGTCTTTAAAAGTAGAGTGCCGGGATATGACATCATATCCTAATATCTAGTAGAAAGGACAGAGGTGCGCGGAGGGGCATAGGCCGCAGTACCCTAAGGTCGGGACTACAGCGGCACCGAAGGTTAATCTGACATTTACATCAGAAAATGATGAGGCCGGACTACGGAGGCGGACTGCGACTGATATTTCCTACTATGTGCTTATTTCAACATTTCTCTGCTGTATGCACAATTATTATTTTTATGGCAAAAACTGGAAGGTTCAGTTTAAGGAAGAAGTTGCAGCGTTAGAAAAACCTGCTAAAGAATGAGGAAGTAAAAATCCCCCGATGCCCTGACGACTGAATAACTTTACTAAGAAAGCATGTATTATATGGACGTTGATCTAAGAATGTTCTAGAACATATTCACTGCGCACAAAGTACCTCTTCAAATCCCATTTCAAACAAACATTCAACTGCTCCCGGCACAGGTAAAAGTCTGGAGGAAAACGCCGTGTTTCCGATCCTTATCGATCTGTATTTTTCTTCATTGGGGCTCCTGATTAATGAAAATACAAAACAGAAAAGAACGTACATATTATGCTGACATGTAGGCACTGGTGATTGTGATGTCGCAGGTGCCCCCCCCCCATCTTAAAGCCAGCCAAAAAAGCAGAATAATTTAAGAAGGAAAAACTTTTGTGGACTACAACTCCCATCAGCCTCTGTCTTACGGGCTCAAAATGCATTGTTTTCAATGGGTTTAGGGATCGCCCATTGTCCTTGAGGGGTTAATGATGACGGTAGGAGTTGCAGCCCTCAAAAGCAAGTGTATCATGGGTTCCAACATTTATATCACATCTACTTTCATACATGTCGTGTATTGTCATTATTATGAATAATGGAAATGAGTTTTCATTCATTCCACTACTTGATTTGGTACATATGGGGGAATATATATATAATATATATAAATATATATATATACGTATACAGTATATCTTTTCAGGGATGCACGGTTTGCCTTAGGCTTCGTATATATGAATAGCTTATCTTGTCCTGAAACAAATCATGTACACACACACATATATATATATATATATTATACCCGGTATATAGTACCAATAGAATATACCGCTAGACCCAGTCTACAGGCGCTGGTGTCTAACTATCAGCAAGCAACCTTCTGGAAAGCAAAACAATATAGGGTGTATTGCGGAAAATGGTCTTATATCACCATAGCAACCACCATTCCATAAGACCACCTATATACTTATGGGGTTATTTAGTTACTTTGCATGTAGCCAGCGTCTCCCGCACTTAAAGGGACACTTCTGCCATCATTTGCAGGTGAGAGGTCCCGTTACATTTACATGGTGCCCCCCTTGCAAATGCATAGAGGTGGAGGGGGATTCTGCTCCCCTGCCCAATCCCCCAGATATTTCTATGCAGGAGATGTGCATCACTCAGCGCGGTGTAGGTACCGCCAGTCAGCTGCAGCACCAGCTGCAGTTACATGCATGTACAAAGTGATCCCATTGATTTCCATGGAAGCGCCTTCCTGCCACAAATCAGTGGTGGGAACTGTCAGACTGCAGATAAGGCTGGCAGCTGCAGCTCTAGGGCTGCAACAGCTATGGTGCTTTTATTTATCAAGAAAGCATTTTAAAGCGCTCAAACTACTTTATGAGTCAGTCTTCTAAAGTAAACTGTCCCTTTAAGCAGCAGGTGGCGATTTAACTAATTCACCTCCAAAAGTACACAGGAACCTTTTCACAATCCTGCGCACACACAGCACTGGCAGTATAACCTCTGTATGTGTTCACAGCTGGCGTGACGTCACGGTCCGGCATTGCACTTCCGATCTCACCTTAGAATGTTGTCGGCATAGGTGAGCAGCAGCTGGGAGGCGTCCATGAACACGTCCTTCCCGTTCTGGCACAGCTCGGCCACGGCCGTGGATTCCCACGCAGCCATCACCACCGCAAGCAGTACTGAAAGCGAAGCCGAGTCACCGTGCAGCCCGCCGTACACGGAAACCGAGGGAGCGCCACCCTCTGTGCGCACGGCGCAGGGCCGGATGTGACCGGATGACCCCCCATTCCGTCATCGTCATCTGCTGCAGGCCGCTAGGGAAGGGAGCAGGTCCTGACTATCCGGTTAGAGCTGGCCTCGGGTCGGTGTTATCATAAACGAGCAACCGGAGACTCGGTGTAAATAGCAAGCTGCTAACGCGACTGTGTCCCTTACTCTTTAACCCCACGCGTGATCGCGATTCACTTAGTGCTGTCAGCTTGGTGGTATGAAAGATATTTGCATTTACTGGTCTGCACTACACAGTGATAAAGCCCTGTTATTATTATTATTTATTATTATTATTATTTATATTCTACCTTATTCTGTCTGTGTTTAAAGGGACGATCCTTGTGTTCTGTGCAGTCAAATATGCCTTCTTCAGAATCATTTTCCCCTAACCATTATAAAGCGCCAGCAGATACCGTAGCGCTGTATGCACAAGGCTGTGGTGGTCACTTTTCGTTAAAAGAAATATGCATTATATAATATACATTATATAATATATATATTATAATATTATATAATATATATATTATATAACATATATATAATTAGTTATGGGGCTTTATTCACTTAAGGGAGAGTTTATAGGGCAAGTTGAGCACAACTCCTTACTTACTGAAGAAAGCCCATGTTTCAATTCAATTAATGATAAATATTTATATCGTGTTACTATAAAGTGGGGGTCTACCGCCCCGGGAATATTGCCGACGGTCACCTGCTGCCCTGACCGGTTGCCGTAATCTAAAACTAGACGGTCCGAGGCTGTGATGTAACGTATGGAAGTATTACTTTCCTGAGAGGGTGGTAGGTTAGTGGAACAGCCTCCCAATAGAAGTGGTGTTGTTTAATACAGTAAGGGGATTTAAATATTCTTGGGATGGGCGTATGGCTGGCCTGAATCATAGAGGAGACCGAAGAGTCTTTATATCAGGCAGGCTAGATGGGCCATTAAATTCTATGTATTATTCACAGTCATTGGCCTGCGACTGTTGAATTGTACCATTTTTTTCTTCTGAATAATTTTAGTATTTGTGATTTTTCTTATAATTTGCAAGGTTTGCCAATTTGTCCTGACTTATTTTTCTGGTTTTGCATTCAGGTAGACGGTTGAAGGCTCTGCGTTCCTCATGACTTCCCACACAATAGGGATATTGAGATCTGTCCAGCGCTACCCCTCAATCCTGAAGCAGATAGAAACCTTCCAGATTAGGAAAAGGGGCTTTGCTGTCAGTGGTCTCCGGAGATCTCGCAGAAGAGTGGTGGTGACTGGGATTGGCATAGTATCTCCTCTTGGAGTTGGCACTCAGTTGGTATGGGAGCGTCTTATCCAAGGTGCGAGTGGCATAGTCGCTCTAGAAGAAGAAGACTTTAAAACCATTCCGTGTAGAGTAGCTGCTCGTGTTCCTAGAGGGACGGCAGAAGGACAGTTCAATGAAGAAAGATATGTTTCCAGGGCGGAGATTAAGGCAATGTCCTCTGCCGCCATTATGGCCCTTGGAGCAGCTGAAGAAGCCATTGCTGACTCGGGTTGGAAACCAGTATCAGAAGCCGAACAAGAATGTACAGGTGTAGCAATAGGTATGGGGATGGTCCCTCTTGGTGATATTACAGAGACTTCCACATTGTTTAACACAAAGGGTTACAATAAAGTTAGCCCTTTCTTTGTCCCCAAAATCCTAATCAATATGGCTGCTGGCCACATCAGTATCAAGTATAAACTCAAGGGGCCGAACCATGCCGTGTCAACTGCTTGCACCACAGGAGCTCATTCCATTGGCGATTCCTTTCGATTTATCACTCATGGGGACGCCGATGTCATGTTGGCTGGTGGGACGGAGTCGTGTATTGGCTCCTTATCCATTGCCGGATTTGCAAGAGCCAGAGCTCTTAGCACTAGCTACAATTCAACTCCTCGGTTGGCATGTCGCCCGTTTCACCCAAAACGGGAAGGTTTTGTTATGGGTGAGGGAGCAGCTGTGCTTGTTCTAGAAGAATATAACCATGCCATGTCTCGAAATGCCAAGATTTATGGAGAAGTTTTAGGCTATGGGCTGTCAGGTGATGCGTGCCACATAACTGCTCCAAACTCCGATGGAGATGGCGCCTTCAGGTAAGAACAAAGAGCCTATTAATAACAGATAGTGCTAGCACTTTTTTCTTGCCCTGTGTGGTCTTGTAAAGTCTCTCTATGCTGCTGGTTTACAGATCTCTTCTGTGATGGATGCGATCGCAGACATACCATGATCAATGGAAGTCTGCAAATTCCTCACTTCTGATACCTTTGTGGTAATTTGTGATTTAGTAAATACACCCCGTAACATCTGCCTTGTTGGGTACTATAATATAACAATAACATAACAATTCGCCTTGTTTTAAGTACTTATAAAGCTGTTGAAATAAGACTTGGGCCAGGGAGGTCTTCGTGTTCGTCTTCGTGTTCGTCTTCGTGCTCGTCTTCGTGCTCGTCTTCGGCAAAAAAGAAAAATCTTTGTATTCCGCAAATATTCGCCAGTTCCTGTCTTCTCTTCTGGCGAATATTCGTGGACATTCTTCGTGTTTGTTTTTTCTTTGTTTTTTTCCGGTTTTGTATAAGGGGTTAATACGGGGCTAACGCGTACCGCAGCAGCTCTGGCGCCAGGAGTTTAAATGTCCGTATGAGCAATTGGTTGACGCCAGAGGAGATCCCTGCAGGCGACCAATAGGCTCAATCGCACTGCCCTTTAACCCCTGATGGCGAACCTATGGATTTCCGCTTCCGTCAACTCCTGCGATGCCGCGAAGATAAGGTAGGTTAGATGGGGAAGGGACCGGGGAGATTAGTAGATGAAGACGATCACGAGGATTCTTCGTGTTGTGTGTCTTCGTCTACGTCTTACCTCTGCTATGTTCTCTTCTTCATGTTTTCTGTACGAACGTTCGTGTTCATTTTCATGTTCGCCCAAAGACGAATGCACAAGTCTAGTTAAAATTGACGTCATCCACAAACATATGGGTGTGCGCTACAGGTAAGTATGGCCTTTTTCACACATGGAGTGTGTCCTTTAAAATGATGTGTACTGGATTAGGCAATACACCAATGCTTTAAATGGACCTGACTAGGGCTGCTACAAATCGATAAAATCAATAATGAAAATCGGTTTTCATTATCAATTAATTGAACCGATTTTGTCGAATATATGGGGCTTCTATGATGGGGCACCGGTGTCACATGAACTTCTGGGGCTCTGTCAAAGAAAGTCTAGCGAAAGTGCCCCCATTAGACACCAGGGAGTTTGGAGCATGGGGGGCATGTCTAGGGGGGGGTCAGAGTGGCATATCTGAGGAGTAGAAGGCATACCTGGGGGGGCAGAGTTTCGTATAAGTGGTATAAGGCACATATCAGAGGGCACAGGGGCGTATCAGGGGGGCATAAGGCATATCAGAGAGCACAGTGCCCTCTGATATGCCTGACATGCAGAGTGGCAAGCCTATGCTCAGATGTGCATAACTGGGGGGGAGGTTGGAAAGTAAAAGTAAATAAAAACAAGAAATGCATTTTAACACTCAGTTCATTCAATTATTTTAAATAAACAATACATTTACATCTGATTTTTTTTATCTGATTAATTGAAAAAATAATCGGCAAACTAATCGATTTTGAAAATAATCGTTAGTTGCAGCCTTAGGCCTGACACCATCCTTGTAGCTGTATGTTACTTGTGGTGGGCATCTAACCTTGTCTGATTTGTTTATTACCATTAATTACCATAATTCGCTCTATCTCACCCTGTCAATGTCTCCCTACCTTCTCAGCCAACCACTTCCGTGGCCCTGTCTCCTCCTCAACATGTCTGCTTCTTCTCTTGTCTCTTCATCCGTTTCTCCCCGGTATCGGCTCTTTTATCCAGGTAATTCCACAAAAGGGTGGAGCCATGGCATGCACCACGGTGACAGCTTCTCCCCATTCCTCCAATCGCGGAGAGGGTGTGCACGCTGGCTCCGTCCTTGTGCGGAACTACCCATATAAACGGACGAAGAAAGAAGACAGAAGAACAAGAAGAGGCAAGAGAAGAAGCAGAGCTGTGGAAGAAGAGACAGGGACATGGAAGCAGTTCCAAGGTTTAGGTGTGGGGTGGTCATTTTATAACTGAGAAAATACGGTACTTTAAAGCATGTCACATTAACGGCACTTGAGACAACTGTGTAACATACTGTGTGACAACTGAGTAAAATAGAGTAACTATCAATGGCCCAGTGCAATGATTTATGGAATTTTACAACTGAAATCATTTTCTATTCAGTAATTTAGTATTGCATATTATCCAGTGCATTAGCGTTCTTCCTGTTTCCATGGCAATGTGGATTTTCATTCATTTTTCTGTCTTTAATTGGCTCAGTTCTTTCATACTACCATTCTTTGAAAAACCCAAACAGAATGTCAAATCCCGTTATCAAAAAGCACCCGTCATGATCTGAGATATTTCACCAGAGCATAGCTACGACATCATTCAGTTGGCTTTCTGAAAGGTGCATGCGTATACATGTAGGTTTTTAGAAGAAAACATACAATAGAGGGTGATAGTTACATATTTATAGCCATGTTTGCAAATTTTAATTTATTCCCTAGACCTTCACACTTTTATTAGTAACAGATCTCTTATGTGATTTGTAGCACAAAATCCGCCAAGGGCTTCACCATAGACTCTGAACGTTGGCACCCCAAAGATATGGTGTTTGATGTCCTTATGCATCAACAATATTTAATACTTTTTGGTTGATATTCCTTGCAGGCAGTACTTTTGATAGATAAATTCTTTATAAAATATGGTGCTAAATAGATTCTAATATTTGTCCCGAGTTTAGAAATACAAGTTATGCAAGTTATAGGGAGATAAGTACAAGTAGTGTATTGTCATTTTTTGCAAATCTTGTCATACTTTTGCCATGTGCTGTTTGGGACATCTTTGAAATCAGGCGATCCAATTTACCCCCATCACACCATATATTTTTGAAAATCAGACACCGTTAAGCAATACCCCAGTGTGTGTTTAGTTTACTACAGTAATACTACCCATGCATAGGTTTGGGACATGCGCATTCAGTTTCTCAACTTGGAATCTTGATACCTGGTCATCCTGAGTCTATGTCCTATTTGGGACATCTTTGAAGCCAGTAAATTTTTCCCCTATTAAACTATATGCTTGAAAACAAGACACCTTGAAAAAAGACAGCTTGAAAAAGATTGGTTGTCAGAGTGCTTTTGAAAGTAGTGCATGAGGGAGAAAGTCTGACAGAACAGGGAAGGGGATTCCACAAAAGAGGTGCAGCACAGGTGAAATCCTGAATGCGGGAGTGAGAAGAGGTAATGACAGTAGAAAGGAGACGCAAGTCATGAGAGAAATGAAGAGGGCAGTTAGGAGTGTATTTGGATAGGCAGGGATAGATATGGGTGGTGTGGAGTTAAGGACTCTGTAGATCAGGGTCAGAAGTTTATGTTTTATTCTGAAGGGTATGAGGAGCCGACGGAGTGATTGGCATAGCGGAGCAGTAAATGAGAATAGCGAAAGAGAAAGATTTATCTAGCTACAGTGTTGAGGATGGATTGGAACTATGAAAGGTGGGAGAGGGGGAGACCAGTTAGTAGGGGTTGCAATAGTCCAGACTGGATATCACAAGGGAGTGTATTCATATTTTTGTAATGTGAGGAAAGGGCAAATTCAGGAGATGTTTTTTAATTTTTAATTAAGTTGGTCCTTCAAGGAGTAGAAATGCTAATGGGAGAAGAGAAACTGGACAGTAGTTTGATGGGAGGTAATAAAGAAACTTCATTTTGATTACAAGGGCAGTAGAGCATGTAATATCTGGACGTTCTATCTCGTTTTCAATGTCATCAACTAGATTTTTTTTCTGCCTTATTTTTCCTTGGAATGTCTTTGTTTCATAAGTATAAACGTATAATTATGGAAAGATTTAAAGTATTTAAAACTGAATTGCTTGGACTAGTTGGAAAGGCGTGTCCTGTGGAGGGGGAGTGATGCATTTCTTTTCATATTAACTTTTTTATCTTTTTTGTAATAAAGGTGCATGAATGCAGCCATAAAGGATTCCAACATAGAGATCAACGATATATTGTACATCAACGCCCATGCCACCTCTACACCTCTTGGAGATGCAGCTGAAAACAAAGCTATCAAGAGACTTTTTGGAGAACATGCTTATTGTCTTGCAGTGTCAGCAACTAAAGGAGCCACTGGGCATTTGTTAGGGGCAGCAGGGGCTATTGAGGCTGCGTTCACAGTTCTCTCCTGTTACCACGGAACTCTTCCTCCTACTCTGAACCTTGATAGGACTGAGCCGGAGTTTGACTTGAATTATGTTCCCATTAAAGCCCAGGAGTGGAAATCAAATGGTAGACGTATTGCTCTGAGCAATTCTTTTGGCTTTGGCGGAACCAATGCAACACTTTGTTTTGCAAGTCTATAATGTATATTTATAGTTTCTTGGTATTTAATTTATAGCGCTGGTAAAGAAAGTTTTTTTATGTTACTTGGCAGTTTTCCATTAACAGTTTGTTTTCAAATTATTTAACAGTACCCTTATCTCCCCTTGTACCCCATGACACATATTGTTTACTGCCGATGATGTCTACCAGGGGGCAGCTACATGTGACATATTTCTAAATGAAATTCTATGGATTTAGCTGAACGGCATCATTGATTGTTTGACACTTTGAATAAATTCTGAGCACTACTGTTCATTTATAAGCAAACTGACAAAATTAATTTTAGAGCTTTTAGGGCTTTTTGTGCTTTTCACTTAGAGCTGGATCTGAATCTTTTAAAATGCCCTGCTCTTCGCATCTTTGGATCACCTCCATAACCAAGGGATGAGTCGAGATAAACAAACTGGGCTTGGTGGTCTCATTCAGGTATCATGGGTCCTAACACACTCCAGTCTAACTTTACAAATGGTGCAAGATGTGTGCGGATGCTGAAAATATTTTTTGGGTTTTCTTTTGATACAGGATTTTACCATTTGTGTCACACAATAGGACATCCTTATACGTAGCCCAAAAGTTCTAAATGTCAGGCACTAACCTATGTTGCTAGCCCTACATTTGTCACGTAATTTATATCTTTATAAAAGGAGAATGGTAGGAAAATACAGAATAAAGAATGAGCACATTTCTAATCCAAATTCAGTGGGCATTGTGATGTTCTTACCTTTCTTAAGATAGCTGGCGTTCAAATCACTGTGATGAGGAGTCAAAGCATCTATGGAAATATCAAATATCCCTAGATTGTAAGCTTGCGAGCAGGGCTCTCTCCACCTAATACATCGGTTTTTCTTATTCTGTCAATTCTAGTCTTGTCATACCCCTTGAATATATGTATTGTATTGAGCACTGCATAAATTGTTGGCGCTATATAAATAAAAGATAATATTAAAATAATGTCTAGTGCCTGCTATCTAACAGAATTGACATCTTGTCTGCTCTGTGCGAGCTTTCATATAAACGGATTTTTAATTGAAGCATTGCTCCTTATATCAATATCACCCAACCCCTAGATGGGCTTTATTGACTTTATTTTTTAAACAAAGGGTTTTTTTATTTATTTATTCTTGCTTTGTTATTACAAAATAAATGTATGTGATATATACCAGGTGAAAAGAGACAGATCTGACCTTTCTTCCCTGTAAGTGACATGGATAAAATATTCTGACTGTAGTCCACCATGATTCCATATTTTATTGAAGCCAGTAGTGCATGTGTCTAGTGTCAAAAGACTGTGATCGTGTCCTCTGCCCGACTAGTGGCATGTATTCACAAGCCACAAAGGACTGAGCCCTATCTTTCCTACTTCAGTCAGAAAGCTATCAAGAAAGGTGACTCTTGCAGCCCTTTTGTGATGAAAGCTCCTGATGTCACAACTTCCTCCAATTGTGACCATAAAGTCCATCAGGAGTTTTGGGTATTACTTTGGGACCATGGCAGATGGATTTGTACCCCAGGATTTTGCCCAAAGGCCTCTAGAGACTTATGGCACCCAAAAGAGTAGCACTTCAGTTGGAAACAAAGGGTTTTAGAATAATAAAACATTGCTAAGTGGTAACTGGCTAAATAGAGACATGTTAAAATGATTGTAGAAAACATTCTTAAACTGTCAGGTTATATACTTATATTTGGCAGTTTAATTGGCATCTCACACCCCACTGCCCCTTAAGTGATTTAAACAGGATAGTATACAAGTAATCCCACTGCTTTAAAGCAGAAGGAAGCACGTTTTATTCTTGATGCTACTAGCATTCCAAACAGTCAAAAAAGACAAACTGCTATTTAAAATGTAATGGTTTGAAATCACAATAGGGCAAAATAGGGCTAAATTTACTTTTTTTTTCACATCACTGTATCGTCACTCAGCAGTGCTCTAGAGCATTTTTCATTTATTGTACATCCTTAATCTGAGCCTTTAACCACAACGATTTCAGGCTGAACGTCCCCTTTTCTCATTTCGCCAACTCTCAAGTACACAGAACATTTGCATACAGGGCCTTGTGCTTTAAGACCAGCAGCTGATGAATAATGTATGCGTGGCTGCTCTACATTCTTACGCTTTTGTAAGCCAGGGTGAATTCAGCTGGTGTTTAGACACTAGGACTGGAGCGGGACCTGTCACAAAAACATCAATAAAGGTAAGTGAGTCACACACACAGGACCACACAGCCTGTTCACATAATATATACACTATATATAAACTAAAGTGCTGCTGCCTACTATTACTAATTTAGAGACAAGTTGGCACTGTGTTCTTGAGTGTACCAGAGGAAGCATTTATCATATCCATTTGTACGAGTAACCAAATATGGGGTGTGCAACTAGAAAATAACTCTAAATATAAAAAAAGCTATACAGCAGAGTGGCATTAGAAAAGGATATGCTGATTTTTAGACAGAAACTCATTGGTTTGAAGCAATTCTGTAGAGATGAAAGGTCCCGAAAACCAATACAGGAAACATGATTTTTCCAACAAAAATAAAGTCAAAATGGAGAAGCCATGTGTGAAACACTAATTACATCCTTACTGCTTCCATAGGAATTAAGATGCTAGCATATAGGTGCTGCTAATCAAATGCCCTAGATTAATTGATCATAAGCAAGTGTGATCACCTCTATATAAGCCAACGTTTTAGTAGTTTGCTGTTCATGAGCATTAAGGTGTGTGTTAATGTAATACCAAGCAAGAATTACATCAACAATGATCCCAGAGAAGCCATTCTTGCTGCTCATCAATGTGGGAAGGGTTATAAAGCCAATTACAAAAATGTCCATCACTCACAGTGAGAAAGATTATTCAAAAGTGGAAAACATTCAAGACAGTTGCCAACCTTTCCAGAAGTGGACTTCCAAGGAAATTCAGCCCATGGTCAGACCATGCAATGGTCAGACTCGACAGGCTTCAGCATTTTAATGTTAAAGTTCATGACAGTACAATTAGAAAAAGAGTGAACAAGTATGGTTAGTTTGGAAGGATTGTCAGGAGAAAGCATCTTTTCTCTATAAAGAACATGGCAACACGGCTTGGGTTTACAAAGTTGCACCTGAGCAAACCACAAGACTTCTGGAATAATGTCCTTTGGAGGGATGTTTGGTCATAATGCACAGTGCCACATTTGGGAAAACCAAACACACCATATCAGCACCATAATATAATACCAACTCAACTGTCAAGCATGGTGGTGGCGGGGTGATGATGTGGGCTTGTTTTGCAGCCACAGGGAAGGGGAATAAACCCTTCACAAGGATGGCTTAAAATAGAAAACCAATATGTGTTATCCAAAAGTGGGAAATAAAAATATTTACTTAAAAAAGGGGATGAATGAATACTTACTAGGCAGTAACAACAGAGATCTATAAAATTAGTACTAATGGTGTAATACGTTCCAATGTGAAATAAAAATCATGAAAATGCACTCACAAATGTGGCTCCAATAATACAGATGGAGCAACTAAAAGGCAGATAAGGAACACTAAGCAGTTTAATGTTGCAGTAGGAACAGTCATTCACGCTGGATGTACAAGCAGTGACTGAATCAAAATGCTGGTAGAACAAAAGACAGGGATATTCACGTAGTAGTCCAAGGGGAATAGAGTCCACACCGCTAGAGATGACTTGGCTTACAGGCAGCGTCCAGCGTACGTAATTGAAGCTGCTTTCAGATTAGATTTGGCACGGGTGGGCGGACGTCTCTCTCTCTACGGAAGCTCATTAGGATGAGAAAGGATCAGGTTCCATTTGGGTTTGGCATTAAGGGCCTCAAAATCTTTTAGTAGGCAATCCTTCTTCACATTAGACTATATACTAACCCTGATAAATCCTCTGATGCTGAAATGTAAGTTCTAGATATAGACTTTGAAGTCCACTATAGAGGCAATGGCTCCCATCCAGTTTTAATCATTTTCATGTTCCCAGTTGCAGAGAACGTTAGCATTTTTTAGCATAACCACCCTCTGGGGTTTATCTAGTTATTATTTGGGAGGATGTATACATCGCTTTTGTGGTATTTAGTAAGGGTTTAGCCAGTCTTCAAATTGATTTTAAGAATTGCACATTAGATGCTTCCAAGAGAATAGAGCTTGAACCAGAAGATCACACAACCCACTAGGCTATCCTTATATAGGCCTAACAAACTGAGACAGACATATGAAGGTCTCATTTTTTATGCATGTCCAAGAGGAAACACCATAGGCCAGGATGCCCGGGATATCAGTCCAGGTCTTACAACCTGCCTCCCTTGTTAACAAGACAAACCACTTGTTGTTCTGATAACTTCATATAGGACACAGTTTGTCCCTTCAAACAGGATGGATTTTCTTCATCAAACCCCGATTCTCCACCCTTAATGTTACCCATTTAAGCTAGCACTAGCTGTTAAGCTTCTGAAATAAATTGGCCTCCAGATGCTCTGATTTGAGATTTTGGGACACTAGCAATAGCTTTTATCTAAGGTTGGCCGCAGCTCCTCTGCCATTCCCCAGCTCTCCTCATATCCTCTCTACCTAGATCTTCCTTCAACATCCAAGTGTTCTTGATATTTCTATATACAAATAGTTTTCCATAGTGCATTATTTTAGTAGCTAGTACAATGACTAGTTGTTCTTATTTATTGATTTATATTGTGGTATTGTACTCACAGATCTCTGTGTATGTTATTTTCCCTACAGAACTGCTCACAGAGTCAGAAACAGTATAATGAATGTTGTACAACACAATCTGATTACTTTTTTTGTTCTAGAAAACATCTCACTGGCATTGCCACTTATTGCGGGTAGTTCTTTTGAAATATTGTAGAAATAAATAACCCACTGAACACACTAAAGTTGCCATCAAAATCTAGCTATTACTGCCATACATTCAGAGTAAGAAGTTAATAAACCTACTGTCGTTTTAGGCAAATATGTTTTCCGTAGTGAACAGGTATCCTTTAAAAGCCCAGAAAATCAGTTATAGATCTGGAAATGCCCTGAAAGAACTATGCCAGTAGATGGCAGTCTGGTTTTAACAATTTATCAACAATGTTCCCCCCCCCCAACATCATTATTTAAATATAAAAAAATAATTGTGTTGTCATTACGAGAAAAATGCTCGCTAATGCCTTAAAGCGTTTAGTACAAATGACATAATAAACACAACCTACTAATTTGACTAGTTAAAAAAAATCTATTGCCATTAAAAATGACTTATTTTCCTATTATAAAGCTCTGCAGACAACACAAAGTATTGTTCTTCTTGTCTGTTTAAAATTTCATTGTCTAATTAAAACATGAAGTATTCACAGTTGCAAAATTTACTTAAACATTTGAATTGTAGAAATATATTTGAAACACGCATAACATCCCCATTCTAATGTATCACTCTATTCTTAAAGTATGTCACCGGATTCCATATTCTGGGTCTCGTTTCTACTCTCAAATGTTTGTGATTTCAGCATTTCCCTTAAAATAAATTTCTGCTATTTCATGGTCACCTCCCTTTTCTAAATCCCATGCATCTTTAACATTAAATGGATGTTCCAGTGCACCGACAGCCTCTTAAGAAAAGTACTTTGTAAGTAGTTTAATATGCAACCTTCCCCCCGAAAAAAAATGATAATGTTTAGGAGAAGCACATTGCTCCCACCACAGTCTGCCATTTTGCCCCACTAGGTTAGAACCTCCCATACTACCATACCTGGGAACTCTCCGGATTTGACCGGTTCTCCGGGTCAAGACCCAAATCCTCTGGGTCCCTGCTTCCCCCCGATGTAAACGGGAACGCCGCCGACGTCAGCAGGCTGCCCACCGACGTCAGCGGGACCGCCTGCCGACGTCAGTGTGCAGTCCTGGCCACGTCCCGCAAGGGAAGGCTCCTGGTAGCTGGAGCCCAGAAGTTCCCGGGTATGCATACCACCCAGGAACGCTTGCAGAGCAGGCACTGGAGCTGACTGGTGGTAAGTATATCACATGACAGAAAATATATTTGGCTAAACGCACCTCTGGCACACCAAATAGCTGGAGGGTGCATATAGGGGATGCTACATAATTTGTCATGCAGCCACATGAAAATGTCATCTCAACCCTTCTTATAGGAGAAACTCTTTGGTGTAGGGGTAGGCAGAGGGTAGACAGTGAGAAGGGGGTAGGGAGAGGGTAGATAGTGAGAAGGGGGTAGGGAGAGGGTAGATATTGAGAATGGGGGTAGGGAGAGGGTAGATAGTGAGAATGGGGGATAGGGAGATGATAGATAGTGAGAAGGGAGGGAGAGGGGGTAGATAGCCTGAGAAGGGGGGAGAGGGGGCTAGATAGTGTGAGAAGGGGATAGGTTGGGGGTGGGGGGCCCTTAACAGATTCTCGCGCCGGGGCCCTGAGGCTTCTAGTTACGCCCCTGATCTATATAGACACTGTGTAATCATCTCACGTTTTTCGCCCAGAGACTTTCAGTGAAGCTCTGCTTCCCAATGTCGCCTCAGAAAAGCTCCAAGTCCTCTCCAACCATGGCCAAACTGCAGGTTGTCTCTCTGATGTCAGTAGACGGTCCTGCTGATGTTGCGGGCTTGGCTAGCACCACACACATGAGAACTGGCCATGGTTGGAGAGGAAGTGGGCAGGGAGTGGGGAATGCCACACGATAAACTTGATAAAGACCTCATTGTGAGGTTGAAACGTTGTTGTCCTTCTCCTTCAATAAACCTGCCTGAGCTGGAACCCTTGAGTGCCTGGAGCCTTTTTCTATTTTGATTTACTGGGGAGCTGGCCCTTCCTGGCACAGCTAAGCACCTGAGTTCCTGTGGTGTGTGTGTAGATTCCTCATTCTGGTGACATGTAACACATTAAGTCTTGTGTTTCTCCTTTCTGCATTTTGAGGAGTTACATGTTTTGCTAAATTTATTTCCCTCTTGTCTACAGAAAAGAACTGCGTTCTGAGAGTTTCTTGGTGTCTTAACCCTACAAAGTATTTCAAACCACGAGGCATGAGAACAGTTAAAACATGTACTGGCAGCATCCATGCATAATACACATTGTGCTTGTATCCTCTCTTGTAGTTTTGCATTGCAAATAATGGAATAATTATTACATATAGCACAGAAAGAAAATAATTATTGGATAAAATCATAATCAAACTGCCCAGAAGAAAATTACAATTTGCTCTGGATGGGTTTTGTGTATATTATCTGATTAGCCTTTCTTTCAGTACAGGCCCTGGAGTAAAATGTGATTGGGTTTCTGATTTGTTGGAATTATTAGTTTTAATTCTCAGAAGCTAGGTATGAATTGACTCAACAGGAAACTGGCATATGTGAAATGTATTTACATTTAATTTATGTTTTATTTATTCAACTTGATTGAAAAAAGGATGTAGCTATGCCAGAAGGACCAACGTATATATCTTCCCACTTGTTCTAATGTGAGAAGAGCTGTTGGAGTGCCTGAGGACTGTCATTGAGAATCTCCTGTCTATGTAAAAAATACAATTATATGATTATGAAGTTCCCTAAATATTAGAAGAACTCCCCCCACCCAAGAATTTACCACCCCAGAGTAAGAAAGGAGAAAGAAGAACAGCAGCAGAATTGCTTGTAACTGCTTTTACCGTGTTTGCTGCCTCATCAGCACTAGTCCTGTAGCAATGTCCTCTGGACAGACAAGACCAAAGAGGATATGTTTGGCCATAATGCAAAGCGCCACGTTTGGTGAAAAACAAATACAGCATATCAGCACAAAAACCTCTTACCAACTGTCAAGCACAGTGGTGGAGGGTTTATGATTTTGACTTGTTTTACAGCCACAAGACCTGCAGTCATTGAGTCCACCAGAAACTCCTCTGCTAAAGCTTGATGTTGGATCATACAACAGGACAATGATCCCAGACACACCAGCAAATCTACAATAGAATGGATGAAAATGAAAATAATGAAGGTGCTGCAATGGCCCAGTCAAAGCCAAGACCTTAACCCAATTGAAATGTTGTGGCAGGACTTTAAGAGAGTTGTGCATAAACAAATGCCCGCAAACCTCAATGAACTGTTTCAATGTTTTAAAGAAGATTCAGCTAAAATTCCTCCGAAGTGAGAGACTGATACATTTACTTCAAGTTATTGCATCATAAGGTGATTCTATAAGCTATTGAATTCTAAGGTGTGCTTAGTTTTTCACACATGGCTTCTCCATTTTGGCTTTATTTTTGTTGAATAAATCATGACACAGTGTTATGTGTAATGTGTTGTTGTTCATCTGAGGTCATATTAACTTATTAAGTTTTAGAGTTGCTAAGAAACAGATGATTGTTATTATGTCCTGATATGTAAAACCATATAATTCAAAGAGAGTGTGCTTTCTTTTTCACATGACTGTACATAAAAAAACATTTTGTTGCAGTCCCTGTATGAGTGTATATCAATACTATAATACTATAGACAATCCAATTCTACTTCTCCAATTCAGCCCACCCCAATAAGTTTTCTGCACTACACTATTGAATTAACTTACAGTATGGTTTCTCTACAGTGACCTAGAGACCCAGAAAAGCAGTGGTTCACCTGGAGAGTTCCTAGATATGCTAACTGCTACTGACAAGTTAAAATAACATTGGCACACGTATATGTCTATGTCTATGCTTGTCCTTTCCCCTAGTGAATGCTGATTGACCAGAGAAAAAAAGTAAGGAAAAAACTTACTGGCTGTTGGACCCAACAATGACCGCCATAACCATCAATGAGACCATCCCCCTATTTCTTTGGTTGTTTATTTGTACCTTTCTATAAACAGTCCCTTCCCACTTCCCCTCATCAAAGAGCACCAAAACGGGGTTCAATGGCGCCAAAATGTTGGAGATTTTGCCCTTGTTTTCAGCACTGGGGTCATGTTGGAATAGAAAAGGGCCTTCCCCAAAGTGTTCCCACAAAGTTGGAAGCATAGCATTGTCCAAAATGTCTGGATATGCTGAATGGGACATACCAAGACATTTGGACAATGCTATGCTTTCAATTTGTGGGGAAGGCCCTTTTCTATTCCAGCATGACTGTTCCCCAGTGCAAAAAGCAAGGTCCATAAAGACATGGTTGAATGAGTTTAGTGTGGAAGAACGTGACTGGCCTGCACAAAGCTCTGGCCTCAACCCCGTCAAACACATTAAATACAGTATGTCACATATATACTAAATCCTAGACCAACGCAGCAAAACATAACACAAATTGAACAAGTTACATGTTTTACTGAAAAATCACTGAGGACAGGTTCCAAAACAAAGTATCATACAACAGCAATTATGTTAACTAAGAGGACCATAGATGGGCCCAAAGGTTGAAACATCAAACTACTGGTACACTTGCACCAACAATGGGGGTATAATGCAGAGATCCTCCCATCCTCAATAATCCTCTGCACAGCACGATGTAGAAAAAAAGAGGGACAAAAGACCCAGCCATCGATAGGGGAGCAGAGAACCTCCCCCGTCTCCCTAATATAGACCATCCCTGCCTTCTTTAATGAATATTTGTGACTCCCTGTAATGGCCTTAATATAATCTGTCCCCAAATGCTACATTTCTCTAAGCCTTACAATCTGCTACCTCTAAGTCCAGCCATGCGACACTGGGCTTCTACATTGTTTTCTCTTGGGCTGAACAGATTGCCTGGAAATTTAAAGGAGTGAACTATACTTAGATGAGTGTGTCTTTCAGAATGGACAAAAGTCAATGTGCTAATGCTATGCCTAGAAGAAAACTGGTAACTTGGTAATAACAAGAAAAAAAAGAAATGGCCCATTTCTTGGAAAATACCCATTTACTGTGCTAGCAACTAGTCGACTTAAGACTCTCTATATAGACTCCTGTACACCTATACATGAGTGCACACACAAATCCCCTTACCTCTTGGCTCCTGTTTGGTGATAGTTGACCCACTTTCAGTCATTTAACACAACCTGATGAGCACCTACCTCCATTATAGCACAATGGCCCCACCGTGGTTGGGGGCCCCTAGGCATGTGACTGCTTTTCCTAATGAAAATCAGACACTGGGCTTACTGGTTTCAATTTGGAACATATCCAAATTGGGAGCATGTGAACATCTGCCTGTGTGCATCCAACAGTGTACACTGATAAGTGGGTGCCTAGCTGGCAGCCATGTTGGACTGTCAGCCACAGGAAATAATTGAGCAGTGACACATTACTTTAAAGGTGCTATTCCACCGCCTATTTAAATATATTTGAAGCTAAATGAAAAGTTGCAAGCATAACTCTTTGTACCATTCAATGCATTTTGCCTCATTAATCATTTTGTCGGGAACACCTAATTGTCATGCAACACAAAAGCAGTCACTGATAGGTTTCTTCTTCTTGTTTTTTTTTATGTAATTAAACCTTCAGATGAAAGAATAACATGACAGCACAGCTGAGGTTTATTTGCTTAACATGCTAGAAGTGCAAATCTTTTATCTACGTGGATCAATACATTCAATGTCCCTTTTAATTTTAGTACTACTTGATAGGATAAGGTTTTCAGCAAATGTATAATTTCCCGATTAAGTTTCCCGGTTTGGTTTCGGCTAAATGTAAAAAAGTAAAAGAGTTTTGCTGTGCTTCATAGGATAGGCGAGAGTTTGCTACATATACATGAAATATGCTCTGGATATACTCCAATGCTTTTAATCAGCTCTTAGTTATTTTATAAAGCAAGGTTTAAAAATACTACCCTAGTGAGTTTCCAAAATAGAAAATCAATGGATTACATAACAATGAAGCTGCCAGTTAATCTGAATATGATTAAGCAAATAATTAAAAAATGTTCTCATATCTTGGACTGCATTCCTTTTTCTGATTTACAGAACAAGACAAGCCCGTCTGTTGTATTCAAAATCAGAGGGCAGAAGTCACACCATGCGGGGACATTTGAGGCTGAAAATGCCACAGTCACACCAACAAAAGAAAGCATTTCAGAAAAGTATAATTAATTGTGGAGTTCGTATTATTTTAACTCTCAAGTACCGTGTAGAATATATCACATAATGTCGGTCTTCATAGAGTTAATGCAAGTTTTCAATAGCAGGAAGAAAAATAATTAGCAGTGTCTGGCATAGGATATTCCTGGAGTTCTTTATCTGATTAGCATCTGCCAACACCTTTTACACAGTGTGATTATAGCTTTGCACCAGCTTTTAAAAAAGATTTAGATTTTTCTAAATATGAGCACTAAAAATGTAAAGAATACATGGCAAAAACCTCCCTGTGACAAACCTAAGTATATAGTCAGTAAATAGCCTGTCCAAGTAACCTCAACCTTGTTGGCAGGCTACACCTTCACCAAAGTAGCTGAGGCTGTCACTAGGCCAAACCACACAGTGGTCTTCAGCGCAGGCCTAGCCTATGAAAGCCTGGTGGGCTTGTGTCCAATGGCTACTCCCATTTACCCATATCTCCTAACAATCCTGGTTTTCAAATGACTGTCCTGGTTATGGGTAAACTTTTACAGATGATGTGTAAGTGGCGGTGGGTATACACATTCCCTCCAGGTATATGAAGACAAATACTTCCAGCTTCACTCAACAAGTTGCCCAGACATCTTGGGACACGAAAACAAGTGCCACTTGTATGTAGATAATTACTGAACCTGTGTTCAAGTTCCTGTTTTATCTGGAAACTGTGGCTTGTGGTACCATAAGAAAAAAATCAGAAAGGGGTTCCCAAAACAACTGAGGATCCCAAGCTAAAAATTGGGACATTCTTAGGTTTGTGCCAGGAGGAGCTGTTGGCAGTAACATTTATGGGTAGGCAGGATGTGTGTATGCTGACCACCATGCGTGATGATGGTATTGTGCCTATTTCTGTCTGGGATGATGCTAAGGTCTGTAGGACGTCAGTCTGAAACAAGGCCTACAACAGGCATGTGGAGAGTTGATTTGGCAGATCAACTTTTGCAGCCATGCCTTATTCTTTCCTCCTGCTTTGGCAACTTCTTTTGTCCTCCCTGTTTTTTGCACCTTAATAGCTGACATCTTTTCCTCACTTTTTCTATCTTCTTTGCCTTTTTCTTTTTTAACTTCTGTGCTTGCCTTTTACACTCTTCTTTCTTCATTTGCTTCCCTGCAGGGCTCCCGGAGTGCTTCTGCAAAAGAGAAGAGTCTCCTCGGTTGGAGGTCTGGGAACAGGGGAGAGGCTGTCCCTGTAGCTACGGTCTACTCAGAGAGGCCATAAAAATGCAATAGGATTTGTGGAGAAAGAGAGGTGCAGAAACTTTCTGCGTATAGCACTATACAAATCACACAACAGGGACAGCCTCTCCCCTGTTCCTCCAATCAAGGGAGAGGGTGTGGACAGAGGCTCTGCCCGGCAGGAGAGACGGACGCCACGACAACCGAGGATGGCGAAGAGGGTGATCCCCGGTGGAGACCAGCACTGGAGGACCCGACGGCGGGCACCATAGAAGACGCCCCCACCTGAGGGAGCGGGACGCGAGACGAACGCAAGGCAGCAGCGGAGCCCCCTGGACAGACCCGCCGGCGAAAGGTGATACTGCGGAAAAGTAGACGGAAACATGGAAGAGGTAGCCATAGAAGGTGTTACTGTGCTGGGTATTTTTTCCCATTGGTTCTAGCTGTGAATAATTTATATACATAAAAACCTGTGAGAAGAATTAGTATTTTTTATCTCCCCCCAACTTTTAAAAATTTTATTTATACAAAATGTATTATACCTGGATTAAAATAAAGCCCTACTTGTGCTGAAAAACAACACAATATGTGTGTGGGTACACTAATTAAGAAAAAACATTTATGGTGGCAAACATGAAAATTACTCTGGTCCTGTAGTGCAAACAATAACAAATCAAAAAAGCAATTGTGGTCTTGAAGAAGTTAAATCATAAATAGATAAAAGAATAATAAAGCCAGTGAATTGAAACTCCAATTCTCCTGCCAATTCCCTCTTTAGTGAATAAGCTTGATGTAATATTGTCAAAGATATTGCTGTTACAATGCATAATGTATCTTGAAGCTATATAATACTGATTGACTACCTCTACAGTCCATGTTACCATGCTGCCGTTTTATAAAAAGGATATGGACCCAGGTTAAAACAAGGAAGGTACTATGAACAACATGATTTGAGAAAGGAGGGATATGCCTGGACTCACCGTTATACTTGGGGTGTTATATTACATTGAAAAAGTTTGAGAGCAACTCAAATTGTCATTAAGTGGCAATTAAGTGTCTGTTCTCAGTTGAGTTGTTCTCAAACCTTTGTGTATGTCATTTCATCATTCAGGGATCTCCAAACCAAGTGTAAAGGTGAGTCCAGATGTGGACCTACTTGCTCACTTGCCACTAAGGGGATACCAATCACTGATGAAGCCCTTAAAATCTTAAATGCATGTCTAGGGTTGTTGGTTCTCTTGTGTGGAGAATTTTAATTCTGGATCTCAATGGAGATTTTTTTTCTGTAATAATAAAGCGGGCTAAAAACTTGAGATGCCCCCATGCAGAGACACACTGCAGGGTAGGTTAATAAGCAGCTGTCTCTTATTGGTTGAGTTGTCCTTAAATATTTTTGTATGTTGCTTGAACCTGCAACCCCGAGCATGGACCACTGTTCTTATTGCTACCCGAAGGCTCTGCGTTTCTTGGAATTAACAACACGTCTCTGTCATCATTGCCTGGTTCATGAATCAAACAGTGAGTGGCCTTTATATACCAGGGTTGCTTTTTGGTTGGTTTGTTTGCTGGAGCTTTGTTCCTGGCCCTGATTTGTTTGCCCTGTTACCTTACTGTTTCCCAACCATTAGCTTGGGGGGGGGGTGGTACGTCATTCCAGCCGACGGATTATCTGATTATAGACTGGGCTTTGACTCTGACTTCTATTTCTGCCGTTTGGGTTTTGTATATTCTCTTGTTACTCTGTGCTGTGTTCTGGTTGCTACTGTGTATGACCTTGAGGGGCTTGCTTGACCTTGGTTACACTAATTCCTAGACTTGAAAGCAGATGTCGCCTAAACTAAAGGTTAAGACTATGGGTTCAAGAGTCCTGCTGTCCTTCACAGGGTTCAGAACAATCAAGGGTGTTACATATTGAATTCACATTTTGTATTTTATTATAACAAAATGTGGCATCTCCCACAGTTTGATGACATGTCAGAGAAATACAGCGGTCTCGCTCTTTCATCCGTTGCATGCATAATGTAATTTTTAAATAATATTTGAAGCCTGGTATGATGAATACTTTTCATTTAATAAAAAGGTGGGGTGAAAATCGCTAACAACACATTTGGGAATAAATCTAAATGAACTGAAAGTGGTACGGTAAACTCAATACATTCAGCTGGCTTGAGTCTCTATTGCTTTCTATAGGAACTTAACTCACAAAAGCTGTACATTTGCTTTCTATGGGTTAATTTTCACCTGGGGGAAAGACTGATTTAACGTTGTTGCACAATATGCAACAGAAAAATAAACACATTTGGGGATTCTTCAGCCAATTTGACTTTTAAAGAATGACCTTGACATTATTGGACACTTGTTGGACATCCCTTATTATTAACAGTTGAAAAAGGCTAACTGAAATTTAACTGAAACTGGAAATCTGTAACATACTGTAGGTTGTATTATAATGTGACTTTAATGTCTCCGATGAGTCTTTTATTCTAGGGGCACAGTGTGTGGGTCTGAAAAGCTACATGAGAGATAGACATTTATTTCAAAATGTGAGTTAATACATATAGAAGAGCTTCTGTTATAGGGCTTACTTGTCACAGGGTTTTATTATCACTTCAAAGTTTTATCCTGGAGGTCTCCTTTATATACGGTCCTTATTTTTCAGGTATAAAGTATTGAGGGCTGTTTTGGACACCTACAACTATGTATATCTACTGATCCTTACAGAAACACAATTTAACACTTTTTAACATAAAATGTACAGAGAAACACACTTAACTTATATAGGAAATCCATTTCTTCACAGTTTTCTTGGAAACTTGTATTTACGGTGACCCTCAAGTCAAGTTGGTAAGCTCCAGCTGTTTTATCAATCTGCAAACTGTCTAACTATTCCAACCCAGGTTTATGCAGAACATGGCCTTTCCGATGTCACTAAAGGACGTGCTTTGTGGTGTCACGTGTGTGAAGTCCTCGGCTAAGATACATAGATGTTATACACAGATCTATAGCTCGGTACATACAAAACATGGAGATTTTAAATATAAAAACAGGCCTACAACATGTGTGAGTCAAACGAATGGACCTACTGTAAAAAAAAAAGTTGTTAGAAGAAGAATAATGTAAGGGGGTATTGGTAAGGGATGGTAGTTTGGTGAGAAAGGGCAGAAAAAAATTGGAGTAGCTTACAGGGACTCAATGCATGTAAATTGGAAGCTGGTACAGTGTACATATTTCAAGATTATGCTTCATTATGTCGGAAATTATAGCCGTGAAGAATCATACTGATATGACGAGGATCAGTGAAATGATGCATTATAATCCCCATAACAATGTTGTTAATATCCATTGTGATCACTTGTGTATGCTAAACCTAAATGTATCCAGTACATAATGGATAATATAAGTTACAGATCAGTGGTTATGTGTGAGGGTCATCATATAAAACATTTACTACTGATGATGAGTACAGAGAAGGGTATAGACATACATAAGAAGACTCGATCTCAGGGTAAAGGGGCAGATTCTCAGAGCCACGCAGCCTTGAACTAACTCCTTCCCATTCTACACTGCTGTGCTCATAAATAAGGCTACCCATTGGTGCTTTTCAGTATGGTATGGTTGATATCCCTGCTTACATACAGGTGTCTTAAGTAAATGTATACAGTATTTAAATAATGATAAATCAAGGTATCCATGAAGACCAGTATTAGAGCAATTTGGGTAACACATTTGGCGAGTCACTAGATAGAATCTTCATAATAGGCTATTAAAGGGCTAATATATCCAGAATCTCAGGGTCAGCTGGACCATGTCAATCATGGTGCTTTAAATCTATCACAATAAAATCAAATGCTGAGAAATCAAGGCAAACCTGTAAGAGTGACAGCTTGCTTACATCTTTAAACATAAAAAGAAGTTATGAAAATGGCTGCATCATTGTCGTGCAATTCGCACACAACTGTATTTCAATGAAATATGGGACTCGAGTTCACATTTCAAGGTAACTTTAAGCTTGTTTCTCTAAACCAGTGTGTATGATTTAGCATATCAAAGAGAAAATGCCTGTTAGAAAGCGTGACTTCAGTCACAGTGTTGAAAGAATGCTGCTACTTTTATGATGTTTTCCCAGAGAATCACGATTAGATTTGTCTAGGGAAACATGCTGGTGACAATCTTCTTAAAAATATTCTAGAGTTTAACTTTCCAGAAGAGAAGCAAAGTGTAAAGTACAGCAAAAGTCACTCTTGTAATATGTATATCTTTTATGTACCGTATTTATCGGCGTATAATACGCACTTTTATATCTAAAAAAATAAGTTTAAACCCTACCTGCGTGTTATACGCCGATAACTTTCTGTGCTGCACGATCTGCAGCCGCGTCTCCCGCACTTCCGGTTCCGGCGAGGGTGCGTGTTATACGCCGGTGCGTATAATACGCCGGTAAGTAATATATATATATATATATTGTTTGGGTTATTCGCTTTAGGGTCAAGGGTCTGGTTCATAACGTATGTGAAGGGAGATCAGAGTGCCATTGGCACACAGGGGTGAATGACATGTCCCAGTTGGGATAGTTCTGCGGTACTAGAACAGTTACCTTCCTGCTTCCTTTCTTCTTCTGTAGCTCTTTCTCTAGGAGCATTTAGAAGACATTTTTGGAGACTTCATTTGGCAGATCCCCCCAAAATATTTTCAAAGAATT
The DNA here is from genome assembly GCA_009364415.1 of Spea multiplicata. NCBI lineage: Eukaryota > Metazoa > Chordata > Amphibia > Anura > Pelobatidae > Spea > Spea multiplicata. Next base: position 54,091 of record VKOC01016468.1, read on the forward strand.
TGTCTCATCCGGGGAGGGATTCCAGTCGTATGTCACCTTTTGCACCTCCTAATGTCTCTACTCTCAGGGTATGTCACGTGACCCATGGCTCCACTTTTAAACCTTTGGCGGAGGTCCTCGATTAATCCCTTCCCAACCCTCTTCTTATATCAACAAATTAAGCACTTTCTCTCCACTGCCGGTGTCCCCCTACAGCTTTTGAACAGCTTTGCCTTGCGACTGAGGAGCCTCCACACCTCCTCTCTGCCCTGTATTCCATTCAACTTGCTCCGGAAGTGGTTACTAAACCTTATTATTTTAGCCTTTGGGAGGGAGACCTGGGACTCTCTTTTTCTCTGGAGGAGTGGGAGAAGATGCTTATGATTGTTCACAAGGGAACCGTCTCTAGCAGGAAACGCTCTTCAAAATTGTTACCCGCTGGTACAAAATGCCCCTTGATCTCCATAGGTTTTTACCCCAGGTACCACCGATATGCTGGCGAAGTAACCCCTATCCTGGTTCCCTCTTCCATATCTGGTGGGAATGCCCTGCTATCAAACCCTTCTGGGACAAGGTGACTGAGGTTATCCGGGAGGTGGCTGACCAAGCTTTCACCGCTACCCCGGCGTCTATACTCCTACACCACAATACTGTTCCGTATAAATCCTATAAGAGATCCATTCAATTCCACTTGATTAATGCAGCACTCACCACCCTTCCTAGATCCTGGAAGTCCGCCAGCCCCCCCCGTGTCTGCCTGCTTTTGTCGCATCAAATTTATTTACCAGATGGAGGTCCTTACAGGCGCCGCCAAGGGCCAGGACCATATGGTGGAGCTTCAGTGGTTCCAACGCCCGGACCTCCGCCTTGTTATGAGTCTTCGGGTGTCCCTAGCCTCCACATCGGGTCTCTGCTCTCAGTCCATTTTATTTCTCATACTTTTCCTTTCTGGTTAACGGCCACACATTGTTTGGTTTCACACATTATGTTCTAGTACCTAATGTGCTCTGGGCCTACGACTGGGCAGTACTCCTCTCAGGTCTCTGCCTTCTTCTTATGCTCCTCATTTTCTCTAGGTACTACAGTTACCGTTGTTAATGTCAAAATATCACTTTGTGCTATTGTTTATGGCATACATGTATTATGATGCACATATCTCTCCTTCCCACGACTGTTCACCCATTGTGGATATTTGTACAACTTTTGTAACAGTTTTACTGGATTGCGCTTGTGTAAGAGACGACTCCTGACATCATGTATCCTGTATGACCCGATTGTGCCTTACCATCACTGAGATTTTGTGCTCTGTCATACCTTACTTGCAATAAACGGTGAATTGAAAAAAAATAATAATAATAATTTGTCTCATGTATTGTCTATTGTTGTTTTGTGTATTTTCTATGCTTTCTCAATTTTGGAATAGAAGTGGAATATGATGAGTCCATGTGTACCCAGCAGCCGTTTCTTCAATCCGCTGCCGCCTACCATTGCTATTGATTTTTGTTTGAGTTGCTTTTTTATATTTAGTAGGATTTGGGGATTTATTATATAGAAAAAATAATGGACAAATTTTTATCTATAGTATAATCCTTATATATATAGATTTTTTTTTCTTTATTATTCTTTAATTTTTAAGACAATAAAGAAAAAACAAATAAGAATATAAACAAATATAGCAAAAGATTACAATACAACCACCCACCCCCTCAAGGCAAGGTCTGAGAGAAAAAAAAAAAAAATAATAAAAAATATTTTACCACAAACTCCAAGTGAGTTGGAACTCTTCTTTTTCGACTCCAGACTTCTATATCTTTCATATTTTATAATTCGATCAATCAAGTTTAACCACTGGGCTAGGACGGGGGCTTTTTTATCAAACCATTTCCTCAGAATCAGTAATCTCCCCAAAAAAAAGATCTTTCTAAAGAGTTTATTTAATCTACCGAACTGTTCCACGTCTCCTAGAATCACAACCTTTGGGTCCATTACACCATTACATCTAAATTTCGTTTTAACAAAAATAAATACGTCGTCCTAATATTTTTTTATCATAGCACACTCCCACCAAAGATGTATTAGGCCTGCATCGGAAACACCACATCTGGGACAATCTGCATTTTCTCTATAATTAATTTTCCATAACTGGAATGGGGGTAATCCTTATAATTTTGATGCAGCTATCAGATATTGTGTTGCTTATATGTATAATAATGTAACACATATGCATACTTGGCAGGTCTCCAAATATGATTTTTCGAGTCAACAGTCTAATCAGTGCCCCAGTTCTTCAAAGCTATTTTTAATACAGTGGAATGGTAACTCTGCATATGTAAAGCAAGTTTATCTGTAAAAGTGTTCAGAATGGGGAGAATCATGGATGAAACAAGCCCTGGTAATACTAGATAACTACATGGTCCTACTTACTGCCCCCTATCTGGCTGGTCTCTACATTGTTTCTCTCTATAGCAATGATTAAAGGATATATCTTATTTTTTAATTTATAAGGAGAAGGCTTTTAGATTTTATAATATCCTCTATACAGTTCATGTTGACACACAAATATTTCTTAGAAAGAAACAGAAAATATTTTCTTCAACTAAGAGACATGACTATGGGCACTTGCTGTGCACCTGGATATGTAAAATTATATTTAGGGTGGGGAGAACAGATAGTGGTATTCATACCTTCATACCCGCCACGAGAGAACAAAAGCTCTTTTTAATAGAACTACTAAAAGACAACTTTAAAATTCTCAATTAAAGGAAATAAACAGATAGAAATATTGCTTGGAGGACTAAAAATGCACACGTAAAATAATTTTAATTTGCTTTTTTAGTATGGGATTCCTCTGTGTTCTTGTGGCATCTAAAAATAAAGCTAAAAAGGCAGGTAATGTAGTGTTAAGAGGCTCCCGAGATTTAGCTTAAAGGAATTTACTTGGTTGCTGTAAGTTTCTTGAGTGTTTTGCAAAAGCAAAATGGAGAAAACTGTAATGGGTAAAAGGGAATTACCCTCGGGGGAAAACAAACTTTTGCCATGCTCCTTTCTTGTGGTTTTGGTGAAAATAATGAATACTTGTGAGAAATTGGCATTTTTAAAGATATATCATGACAGTTCAGATGATTGTTCTGTTAACAGGAGATGTTAGATTTAATGCTGAATGCTTTAATCATCATGATGCCTTGTGGAACATTTTACTTATAGGTTGTTCTGAAGAGCTCAGTGAATTCGCATGTGGTACTGTGATAGAATGCCACCTTTGCAATAAGTCAGTTCCTGAAACGTCATCCCTGCTATTATTGTTGGAAAGTGGAAGCGTTTGGTCTTCCATGAAGTGGAAGACCACGTAAAGTCACAGAGCGGGTCACCGAGTGAAAACTCTATAACAATTTCCAATGCTCTACTGATACCATAGCTGAAGAGTTTCACTGGCATTAATATCAGCACCAAGTACAATGCCAAGCGTCGGATCGAGTGGTGTAAAGCACACAGCCAATGGACTCTGAAGCAGTGGAAATGTGTTCTGAGGAGTGACGATTCACACTTCTTTGTTTGGCAACCTGATGGGCGAGTCTGAGTTTGGTGGATGCCAGGAGAACATTACCTGGATGACTGCACTGTACCAACTGTAAAGTTTGGTAGACAAGGGATAATGGTATGGGGCTTGAGCCAGTAAAGGGAAATCCCACAGAAACACTCCAGAATCTTGTGGAAAGCCTTCCAGAAGCTGTTATAGCTGCAAAGGGGGGACCAACTACATATTGATGTCATAAATGGGATGAATGAGTCATAAAAGTCCCTGTTAATATAAGGGTCAGATGTCCCAATACTTTTGTCCACATGGTATATATATATATATATATATATATATATATATACACACAAAATGGTAAAGATTTCTCAATGTGGGAATTGCCATTGTGGTAGGCAATAAATACAAAATTAATAATTTTGTATTTATTGCAGGGAGTGTTAGGAAAAGTAATTGGCAAATGATCAGTTATTATTATTATACAGATTCTGCAGCGCTGTACAAAGATGAAAATGTTACAGACAACGACAAGTACAATACAGCAATTGACATACAGATACAAGAGGAATGAAGGGCCCTCACAATACAGCGAACCTCTCATCAATGTACTTTTCTTTCTTGTAATGTGAAAAAGCAAGACATAGTGGCTTGCTTAAAAATATAAATATGGAAAGAATATGCAACATTTTATTTTTTTTATGGAAAGGTATACCTGTCACATTTTGTCAATTACAAGTTTTTATTAATCTGCACCTACCAAATGTGTGTGAACAGAATATGGCTGTTTAACAGAGGATGCACATCAAACAGACTTTAACAGTGACAATGACAAGTTAGCTCATACACATCTGATCCAAGCATGATGAATAACTCCTCAGAATGAGGTTAAGTAAGGACTCTGGAAGCAAACCTTGCTGCATATTAAATGTGCTTTATTTACTCCAGATAACATTTGAGTTGATTTGTATTGCATTCCATGTTAGAGAGCGACAAGAACCATTCAGCCCATCTAGATTTTCCCATTTTCGCTTTTGTTAAGACCTTATCAGTCCTAGGTCTTGTCTTAGATTCAGGATAGTTTGATGCCTATCTCATGTATGTTTAAATGTCCTCGCTGTATTAGACTCTACCACTTCTGATTGGCTACCTGTTCTATTTATCTAACACCTCTATCTGCCACCTCTAAACATCTGACACTCTACTTTTAGAGCGTGACCTCTGGTTCTACCATTTATTCTCCTATGAAATAAGCTACCTTGCAGGGCCATCTTTAATCTTGGGGCCCATAGCAACTGCCCCTTGAGCCCGCCACAACCACTGTGGCAGTGGTAATAACTGCGACGGGGTATGCAACAAATATTGCAGGTATGATGACATCATATTCAGCACACTTAGTCATAGTTTCACAAGCCACCAAAGGTGCAGAGAAGGAGAGACCACAGATCTCTCTGCACCCAACCATGATGCACCTTTGCGGGGCCACTTATGATCAACACCATCATTTGATGGACTAAATGAGATCTTAGATGCGTTGGTCCAGTAAAATAAAGACAGTTTGGACTTTGAGACAATTTCAGATGAATTTTGACATTTGTATGAAATATGCGGTATCCATCAGTGTTTGGCTGGGATTGCAAAACAGTAACTTTGGAAACCATGGAAGTGTAATGCAAAGCTATCATAGCTGTACTTATAATGTTTAAAAGTAATGGACTAGTCCCCAAAACGTTATATTTATTTGTATTATGCATCAAGAACCCAAGTGTTTCAATCAGAAACATGATAAAGTGTTAAAATCACATGGCATTCACATCCTCAGATTTGAATGTTTAAGGATCTGCACAGTTTAGACCAATTAAGTTTAATAAAATATTTCTGTTGCCTTTGAGGTTTGAATTTGTGTTGAGGCTTTTCCTTGTCTCTTTTTTTTAATAACTAAATTTACTCATTTTCATTTATGATCCCAATTTGCCAATTTAGTAAAGGCATATCAGAAAATCTTCAATAGCTATGGAGCATTATTATTTCTTTTCTTGGAAATAACCTTTTCTAAATGAGGCATGTGGATGTGCCGAGGGAAGATAAATTATAATCATTTTCTTAATACAGGGGCCTTTTCTTGAAAGGGCATCATTAAGAATTTAAGCAAGAAAAGCCTCTTTGTCTCAGTGATGGTGAATTGCCCCATAAGGGACAAGCCTTCATAGTACAGTTAAAAAATATATCTAGGAGAGGGCATATGTTGGCTGGCTAATTTAGCTTACGATATGTAGGTGATGAAGGATTTAGGTGTTTCAGAACATGATAATGAGAAAAATATCACTGAGTTAAGTGTCTTTGCATTCCAAGATATCCTAAGTTAATTGGCATAATTATATCCTTAAAATATATGATAGCAATATCCTATTTGGGACAACTGAAGAACTAATTTACAACACAGTTTATTGGGCACTCTGGTGTGTTGACAGTACCGTTCCTTCACAAGCAGGACAAAAATATATATAGAAAGCTTCACGTCTTTGATGTTTTATACTTAATTATCCTAAACCAACAAAGATCCTGAAATATGAATGCACTCATGTTCATTCTAATAGTGTTCCTTAAAGAAGGAATATTTAGAATGCATTCATGAGTGAAGGACATAGGCGCTGTAATGTAAGGTAACCAGATTGGTAAAGTAGACCCTCCTATATCCCTGGCCCTAGCAACGCTGCCTTGATTTGGGCATCTGAAATGTTGGGGTACTGGGCCAATGCGGAACCATTGAAGGAAACCTCTATAGTACCATATTTACAGAAGTAAGGTCTTAGGACCAAGAGTGCTATCTGCTCTGCCTGAGCTCCAGAATCAAATAGAAATGCAGCAAAGCCACAAAAATGTGGCAACCATTCTCATGTTTCTTATGAAGCTACAATCACCTTGCTCGTTCAGACACATAAGTAAATTTTATGAAACTATTGGACCTTGTTAGTCGTCTTGAAAGTAGATATTAAATGGGATGTGAATAAGCATATGCAAGACATGCTGCTTCTTTATAACTTTGCTATTGGTAACAAAGGTACTGCAACTTTAGAAGTAGGTCGTTTACATTGGAAGAGACGGCTTGGGGTACTTCCCAGGAAGAGACCTAGGGCGCTGGCCTAGGTTTCTTCCTGGGAAGTACCCCAAGCCGTGGACCCCAAAACCCTTGGAGGGCTCTTCATTTCTTCCAACATGTGACTGTCCCTAGACATCTATTTTTATTAGAATGATTAGTATTTTCAATTGGAAGAAATAAAGAGCCCTCCAAGGGTTTTTTAATTACCCGAAGCCCGCTTGGCTTGGGTTGAGCAAAAGGGGAATAGTTGCCCGCTTGATTAATAGATCCCTCTTTTCTGTGTTTATTTATATTTATTATTATTTCATTTTGCAGGGAAGGTTGCATTTCTGTGAGCTCCAAACAAGGACATACAAGTACACATTGAACTTGCATGCCCTTGCATTTTTCTCACAAAATTTAAAGTTGCATGCTAGTTGTTGTAATTGTTTTGCAGTGGTAAGCATGCTAGGACAGTGTGTGTTAACCCTCGACTTCTTAGTGATTAGACCCAAAAGAGAGTAAAATACCGTATATTTCCAATGTTCTGGTACACATTAATCAAGAATGTACAGAGCCTTAAAGGCCATTTAAGGTTTTGATGCCCACAATAATTGATTTGCACATTGGGCACATATTGCAATCTCACATTCTCCGTCTACACTGATTGACTTGCCAAAATAGCATTCCAGTACATAGAAGGCCTTTAGTATAGAATGCCTTTTATCTTCATCACCTCTGTAATGCTCTTTGCACACATATAAGATATGTGGCTACTTCAAAGTAGATTCTGCTAAAGCAAACAGGTCATTGGAATTGGAACCAATTTCATACATCTTTGCAAGACTGAGAATCTAATGATTGGTGCAGTAGCCTGGGTAAGGTGTGATTTATCCGAAGATGAAAGTTCAGGTGGTAGCCGTCAGAAGTCTCTGCAGTGATCTGGATTACTCCAAATTTACTTTTTACTCCTCAGAAAAATGGATAGTTCTAGAGACACATAATCCTAGCAGTTCCTGAAAATTAAGGGATACTCCTGACCTGAGTTATCATATTTACAAGCATCACTAAAAATGCGGTTCCCTATTAAACAGAACTCATTTATGTTGATGATCATCTACGTATGGCCTTCTGTACATCAGACATAAAGCTGGCCCTGGATGGGCTGCTTCTTTATGTAACAGGTAGGAAAAAATCACTGTAAAATTGTTATTCCTCATGGTTGCATTTTTTTAACTATTTTATCTTTTATTGGGAAGATCACACTTGTGCAGAGATGACTCTATTTTATTGCCAATTACGCACCAACTAAAATTTTATGGAATATCCAGAAACCTACCATCATACACATGATAACTACAGGTCATTAACTATTTGCACATATAAACAAAAAAGAAAAAGGGAAATAAAAAACCAACACTGTAACAGTGTAGCTTAAGGCAAATACTTCAGTTCCTGCTCAAGCAATTGATTTGTGTGTCACGTGTAGGAAAAAATACCAACATGCGATATTTGCAATGTATTCCTGTTCCTTTAATTGTAGATCCAACTTAATATCTTACAGCGATATAATATGTTTTCATTATTGTATTGTAACACACATCATTTTCTATTTACCTCTCTCCCACTGAGCATACCTTTCCTCTCAATCGACAGAAAAATATACATCAACCTCCCGCCCTACACAGCTGAAGACACTGAATCCCAAACCTCTGTTTTCAGGGCTGTAGATCAGTCACCTGCAATGTCTTTAAACTGTTGCATGATCCATTGGCCAGCTGAGCTATTGCACTCTCAGGACCAATTCTTTTATCTGCTTTATACAATGTGGATGTGCTTGGATCTCTAGGCAATTGAAAACAATTTTATTAGAGCATATCATAAATATAAAGAAGAATGATTTGGTTCCACACCATTAGGTTCTATATGACAAATACGACAGTTATCACATTAAAGAATTCATAACGACAATAACATTGCAAAAAAAAACAACAAAGGAAAATAAACATTGTAAGAGGAATGGCTATTGTCTGAATGCTAAGTACTGTGATTCAGGGTTTTTTTAAGGAAAAGTCCATATTCTGCACTAAATGTTTCTAAAATAAAATGAATGTTTTATATGTGAACATTATTTTATGATACAGTGTATACACAGTCATTGATCAAATGCCATGGTCAGTGTGTTAATATGCACAGAATGCCTGATTCTTTTTGTGTATTTTAATCATGGAAAATATAATATAGAATTTGTTTTCTTGAAATGTTTTCATTTTACATTTTAGTTGCATCGTAAATACCTCCGAGGTTGCTGCAAGATGTTTATTTTTTATTTTTAAATAGAATCTGTGTCGAGGATGACTCCCAGCTGCTAGCAAGACTAGCTGTGCACTGCTGTTAGTCACAGTGTTTGGGCATGGTTCTATGGTTGCTAAGGGAATGAACTATGATGTCACATAGTTATACTATTTCATGTTGTTATAAAAAAGGGCTTGAAACAAAGGCAAATATAGATAGGTGTGTATTCAGCTATTCCTTCCTTACCCTTAGCCTATGAGAATCTACAATAAAAATATAACATTAATGCAGTGCTTACATATAACATGCCTAACCCTATAGCTTTTGTCATATTTGTATTCTCTGGTTTCTTGCCATTAAGATAAGTTTTTTTAAAAAAACTTTTAAAAGTATGTATGTATGTATGCATGGGTATGTGGATGCAAACAAATAGGAACTAAGATTTAGACTTAAGTGGGTGCCTGGGGGATTCTGATACATATATCACAGGGGTCTTTTACCTATTTGTGAAATAATATAAAGTCTTAGTAATTAATGCAACATTGTTATTAGACCATGGATTCATTTTGAAAGTTTTAAAGTAACACACAAGCCCTACAAATGGGCTGCAATTGAAATTTACAGTGAGACAGATACTACTATTTGACGAACTTTATAGGAATCCCTCAAAAGAAGTGTGACTCCAAAGCATACTGCAAAGCTTAAGAACCAGCACACCTGGTGAAAAGTTGCAATCATCTCAAAGAAAATCGGATTGTGTAGAAAACATCAAAATGCACAATTACCCAAAGCGACTGTAAATCCCATTCAAAGAGCATTGATGAACAGCTTTGTGCTAGCTGAACCACTTCGCCTTGATAAATGAGAGCTGTAGAAGCATGCCATCAGAAATATTGTATACAAAGTAAATATAGAGTGTGACTAAGTTTCGCCTGTCTTTCTGAGCTTCAGGCATTCTGAAAACTTCCACAGCAGTAAACAATATCGGAATACAAGCTGTGAAAATTCTCAGGAGTACATTTAACTTTCCAGGGAAAGCACAGACCAGAAATTATGCTCAAGGCTTATCAGTGCACTCCATATGTTGCCTTGGGGATTAAAAACCTAACACATACTTCTTAATATATTCAACCAAAAATGTGGAATTACCAAAATGAAAAAATAAAATAAAAATAAATGTATATATACAGGCTGCTTAATATTCCTAAAGTCATAAATACTATTGTTTAAAACAATATGTTACCTTATGGTTTGCAATACCTGTTACTCATTATACCTGTTACTCATTATGAAACATAATATTGATTTACTAAATTAATTAATTGTTTAATTATTGTTCTGGGCTCCCCTCCCCTGATTTCCCTCCCTCCACACTACCAGGATTTTCTCTTCTCTTCATGTTTTTGTTGTGGCAAAGATGACGCAGACAAGCTGTGAGGGGGCACAGACAAGGCATTTGGGTGCAAAGATGGTGCAGACAAGGCGTTTGGGCGCAGAGGTAGCTCAGGCAAGCCATTTTGGGGCACTGGCAAGCAATTTTAGCACAAAGATGGCTCAGAGAAGCCGTTTGTTGACAAAGACATCATGGAAGCATCGCAGGAGACCAGCAGTGCCCCTACTAGTGAGGGCTAGCGTGACCACATTTTATTTCTGCCATTAAAAAACAGTATGAAATGGATGAGATCACACACACATGCGTATATATATATATATATATATATATATATATATATATATATATATATGTAATCCTTGCATGTTAGCAGAGATGATTTTACCAGCATGCTAGCCAGCTCATCTCACAACAGAATGGCTGGCAGCATGCAGACACTCTTGTTTTCCTTGACAAAACTATAACCATGGTAGTTGTCAGCAGTGTTAGGCCCAAAGATAGGGATTTGGTTTATTCATTTTTTTTTACAGAGAAGCTGCTGATCAAGGCCTGAATAACATGATTCTTTCTTCCCCAGACCAAACCTCAATGATCGGCTGATCTTCTCAACTTGCTTATTTACATTATGGAGGAATGTTCAAACACAGATGTCATATCCCAGCCCCCAGGAGTGCGGATGGCGGCCGCCGAGGTGAATCCTGCTTGGTGGCTCAACTTTAATACATGACTGATTCTCAGTCCAGTTTTCAAGCTAAGTACATGGAGTAAATGGCACTCCATGGGTTAAATGTGTGTAGGATGATAGGACTATTACAAATATTTTTTTTACAATGCAATATAAAATAGTGGTACTTCTCTGTGAGCCAATGAATGGTATTCACAATCACTAGAATCCCCTAAAGGCTTCCATATTAACTTTATCTAACTTCAAAACTAAATTACAAATGGCTTCTAGTGACATTCAGTTTTGAATGATATTCCCTTTAGCTAGAGGGATGTTTACTCGGATATCAAACACATCAATTTTCCAATAGGCTTCAGATATCCAATATAGGTATCCTTAAAGTAAGCTTAAAGAAGCCTAACCATAATATTGTATTACTAGAATCACATAAAAAAACTAGGTTTTCAAAAAATATTGGGCTATTTTTTTATACTGCTTTATTTTTTGTATACTATAATGTTATCAGACAGCTTAATATAAGTTACGCTATTATCTTAGCCCTTATTATCTTAATCATACTGCCTTGAGGTAGCAAAATCGAACACAAAAAATAAATGCTCAAGTTTATTGGAACAATATGAAAGAAAACCAAGTTTTCTTTAGTGCTAAACTGCATTACTATATAAGGCACCACATTTAATGCTCAAAGAAAAAATATTTGGTTTTCCATGTGACTTCCCATTTAAAAAAGGACTAGTAATGGATTTGCTGCGATAACATACCTTTAAGAAAATCTGTGAACCAGTCGAGTTAACATGAACTTTAAGAAAAAGCTTACTTGGCATTAGTTGAGAATCAACAAAACTAAAATGCAGACTGTGCAAGATCTGAATGATTCTAAATAGCTTTTTTTATTTATTAAAATGCCACCTATCTGTACGTGGGCTATCTTGCATTTATTCTTTGGCAAAATTTTGTATGTATGTTTTTTTGCTTTTTTTTTTAAAATAAATGCTCTTTTTTCTCCAATGTCATAATGTTCTCAAACAACTCTAGGGTATAACGGCTTTAAATAACCGATAAATTATAATAATAATAATAAAAAAAACCAAACACACTGCAATAAACTGAAATTACATCAGTCTAATGGATAAGGCCAGGTGAGATATAACCCTCTAGATAATCTCAAAATATTAAGAAATATAACTATAATATTAGAGCTATATAACCCTGCACCTACTTTCCATGTTTCTGCTGCTCACATCTTCGGTATTCAAGCAGCCAACTAGCCTCTTCTTTCTTTCAACAGAAAAGAAGGAAAAAGAAAGTGTCTTAGATTAATCCCCCAAATGTCCATTGTATAGTGTTTACCAGATAAGGTAGTATTTAATATTTCTTTGCAAAAACTAGAAATTAATTAAAACACAACAAACAGACAATATTGCGACATTTTCATGCTCTGTTGATTAATATCACATTTATTGTGGATGACAGTTCCACTTTACAGACATTTTGCTTAAGCATCTGGAGAGAAGTTTTTCCTGATGTTATTATTTAAAGTGTATCAGATATACACTCACTGGCCACTTTGTTAGGTACACCTGTTCAATTGCTTGTAAACACAAATAGCTAATCAGCCAATCACATGGCAGTAACTCAATGCATTTAGGCATGTAGACGTGGTCAAGACAACTTGCTGAAGTTCAAACCGAGCATCAGAATGGGTAAGAAAGAGGATTTAAGTGATTTTGAACTTTGCATGGTTGTTGGTGCCAGACTTGCTGGTCTGAGTATTTCAGAAACTGCTCATGTACTGGGATTTTCACGCACAACCACCTCTAGGGCTTACAGAGAATGGTCCAAAAAAGAGAAAATATCCAGTGAGCGGCAGTTGTGTGGATGAAAATGCCGTGTTGATGTCATAGGGGAATGAGCAGATGACAGGGAGATGACAGAAAGGCAACAGTAACTCAAATAACCACTCATTACAACCAAAGAATGCAGAATACCATCTCTCAACGCACAACATGTAGAACCTTGAAGCAGATGGGCTACAGCAGCAGAAGACCACATCAGGTGCTGCTCATGTCAGCTAAGAACAGGAAACTGATGCTACAACTCGCACAGGCTCACAAAAATTGGACAGTGGAAAACTGAAAGAACGTTGCCTGGTCTGATGAGTCTCGATTCCAGCTGTGACATTCAGATGGCAGGGTCAGAATTTGGCGTAAACAACATGAAAGCATGGGTCCAGCCTGCCTTGTATCAACAGTTCAGGCTGGTGTTGGTGGTGTAATGGTGTGGGGCATTCTTGGCACACTTTGGGCCCCTTAGTACCAATTGAGCATCATTTAAATGTGACAGCCTATCTGAGTATTGTTGCTGACCATGTCCGTCCCTTTATAGTGACAGTGTACCTATCTTCTGATGGCTAATTACAGCAGCATAATGCACCATGTCACAAAGCTCACATCATCTCAAACTGGTTTCTTGAACATGACAATGAGTTTACTGTACTCCAATAGCATCCACAGTCACCAGATCTCAATCCAATAAACCACCTTTGGGATGTGGTGGAATGGGAGATATGCATCATGGATCTGCAGCAACTGCATGATGCCATCATGTCCATATGGACAAAAATCTCTGAGGAATGTTTCCAGCATCTTGTAGAAAGAATGCCACAAAGAATGAAGGCAGTTCTGAAGGCAAAAGGGGGTCCAACCCGGTACTAGCAATGTGTTCCTAATAAAGTGGCCAGTGAGTGTGTATGGATATTGAACTACAATTTATGCTCAATTCCAGTTACTGGTTATACACCCATTATGATTTAAATACAACTTTATGTTAATTCTTAATAAGGCCCTAATTGGACAGCTATTAACTGGGACAAGATCAGTGGTGCATTTTGGATGGATAACACTATTTCAAAGCCCCCACCCCATAAATATTGTGATTTTTTCACTCTACATGGCCACACAATGCCTAGCCCACAACCATGCCTTAGCATATTTGTATATTAGGTGGCTTTGACCAGAACTCAGGATTAAGCAACCCACCTACCACACATGTGCCTCATTGATGGTGTCCTGAGAGGGCTTTGGATTGCAGGAGAGCCTCAGTGAGCTAAAATGTAGTGCTGTCACACTGTCCATTGTAGTCAATACAGCTAGGTTGGGATTAGATGGTACTCTCCAGGATTGGAGTGCTTGACGTGGTGGTCTGTAGCTATGAACTGTGGTGGGATCCCTATAAATTATGTTTCAGAAAGGTGCTTTTAAATAGTGTTTGCTGAGTGTGTGCTTTCTTGTGTACATATTGGTCATTTTGGCAGCACCTGGAAAATTGAATTTATATGCTTTTTAGGGTATGCTTCCATTTCTGTATTTTGTGCACCAGCTGCCATGAGACCTACCTCAGAGGTCATCATCCTCTCTACTGAGCCTCAGAACTGGTGTCACGTACAGACCTCCATTATTAATGGTTTTGTTTGGGAGATTAGAGATGTCCTATGTAACCAACCAATTAAGCGTCAGTGCATCAGGAGCTTGATTGCTCTATGGGGTGAACTGCCCTAACAAATTGTCCCTTTAACCTTTTGTTTGCATGAGCTGTGAGCAATGTTTTACAAAAGATTCAAAGCAATACACTTCTTACATTTCACTCCAGCAGTTAAATGAAACAAACTATATCTAAAATTGATTCTTGACTTAAGAATGGACCATGCTGATCAAGTATGTGAATGCAAAAAGCATTTTGGAGATCCTAAATGCATTGCGATGGGTAAAGAATCAACAGAAACGACGTAGAAAAAAATAATAAATTAATTTGTAATCCATCCCAGCAAGCTCTCATTACATTTCCTCTGACTCATTTGGCTTTTCAAGGAAAACTCCAGGAAAATAAATGCGCTAAATACTGTGCCTGCCTGTTACTCATGAAACCATTTTTTAGCCTAATGTTTAATTATACGAACTGTCACAAACGTAATATGGATCCCAGTTCTCAAACAAAACAAACTTTTTAGACCTTTAATAATGAATGTATAGTATGCTTTCTCTGAGAACTCGTATTTACTACGAGTTGTACTGAGAAGTCCTCTAGAATTTGTTTTAGTGTTTTGTAATACAATATTTATTATATATATATATACTTTTAAGGACTACACTTTTTGCAGGAGAAATATATGTGTGCTCTAAAATGGTCATTCCTGGACAGGTCTATTCATGACACCACGAATGAAGCCCACGTGCTCAGAATGGGCCTTAGTGGGCCGTTGACTGTGTGCCGAGCAGGGATAGGTCCTGACGGCATTTTTTTTGAAGAAGAGGGGAGGGGTTAATGGTGGGCTATTTAGGGGTTTGGCGCCACTTGAGCAGTCTCCATTTTGTCTTACCTGACACTCACTGTTTGTCTCTCTGGCTGTCTTCCTTTTTTCTTGGTCTATCCTGTTCTTCCTCTTTGTGTTGCCTGTGTTTTTTCTCCCCTCTTGTCTTCCCTGCAGGTCGTCATGGATCCGGAGGTGGAGAAGATCCTGGAGGGAGTCCGGCTGGCGGCGTTGCAGCGTGGCCCGGAGTGGCTGAAGGCACAGCTGGGTCCAGTTTAAGGCCAGACCGGAGGACAGAAGAGGCCCACCCCGAAGACCCGGCCACCACGTCGCCTGACTGAGGACGGGACCTCGGGGGCCGAGGTCGGCGCAGCGGGATCATATCCGGCTGTGCCGTCTGGAGTGAGCCCGCTCGGACGACGCGTCCTCGGCGGGCACGGCTGAGTGGATCCGAGCAGGCGGGGCGCGGCGTCCGCCGGAGCGGTTGAGCCCTGGAGGGTGCTCGCCGCCTACTCGAGTGAGGAGCAGTGGCGTGGAGCCGGTCGGCGGTGGCCGCGGCGGCGCGGCAGGCCGCTCCAGGGCCGGCAGTGTGTCCGGGACGGGCCGGAAGGAGCGGGAAGGCCCGATGTCGGCGGCGGAGGTTCCCTGCCGGGATGACGGCGTTGAGCCTGGGCTGTCGCCCGGTGAAGATTCCTCGGGGAGCGGCGTACGAAGGAAGCGTGGCCGCCATGACGGCCGGGTGCGGCCTGCACAGCGGCCTGCGGAGCTACAGTCCGGGAGGAGCAGCGCTGGACGGGGCAGGCGAGTGCATGGGGCAGCGGGGGGTGCTGGTCTCGGCCCTGCCGTTCTGGGCTCTAGGGGTGGGGGGCCTAGTGGGTCTGTAGTGGTTTCTGCAGCTTCCGATTTGGGCCTTGGGGGGGTGGTGTCTGGTGTTCCCGGTGGGGAGGCTTTAGGTGTGGGTGGTTTTCCTGTTCTTGGGGGTAGTGAGGTTGAGGTTCAGTCTGGGGGTGTCAGTCCGGTGTCTTCCAGGTGCTCCTCGGTTCGCGGGGGTGGGGGGTCTGGGCTTTCTGGTCAGCGTTCCCCCAGGGCTTCTTCCCGGGTGCCTGTTGTCAGGGCCCGTTCATCTTTGGAGGTGTTGGGTTCTCCGGGCGGTCTTTCCCGTAGTCGGGGTCGCTCGGGTGTTGGGGGTAGTGGTAGGTCGGGCGGTGAATTTTCTGGGGGGTTCCGGGGTAGTCCTCCCCGGGGTAGGTCTCGGCGTTCTGCCTCTAGGGGTTCTTCGTCTTCGGATGGGTCCTGGGGTGGCGTTAGGGGTCGGCAGCTGGGAAGGGTTGGTCGTAGGCGTGCTAGGGGGTCTAGAGGTCAGCGTAGCAGGGAGCGTGGGAGGGAGGGGGTTAGGAGCCCGTCCCGAGTACAGGAGGTTAGGGGTCGCTCTACCGCAGCTCCGTTCAGGCGTTTGTCTACTTCCAGGTCCCCCCCGGATGCCAGGAATCGGGGAGCAGCGGCGGAGCAGCCCGCGAGTGTGGCTTTGGAGGCAGCCTCCTCGACGGGTTTGGTGTCACCTCTTCCGGACGGCACGGCCCAGCGGTCCGGAACGGCTGGGGGCCAGGCTGGTGAGTTTGTGGCGCAGCGTGGCGCGGCGATTGCTGTTGCACAGGGTCAGGGTAGTTCGGTGGCGGGTATTCTGGACGGGTTGCGGGCATTAGTTGCTTCCTGGAGTGGTGAGGGCGTTGGCAGTCCGCAGTCAGGGGTGCAGCGTGCCTGGGTTCCAGGGTCGGTAGGTTCGGGTGGGGACAAGGTCTCCGTGGCCGGGGTTGTAGGGTCGGCTCCTCCATCCGGTGGTGAGGCTACAGGTGACGCCAAGGTTGGTGGGTCCGGGGGTGAGGTGGTAGCTGATAGTGGGGATGTGGTTTTGGCCAGTGTGCCGGAGGCTGCGCGGCAGACCGCTTATGTCTCTTTTTCGGGCCCGCTTGGGGTTCATTTGAAGCTTGAGTTGAAAGAGAAGATTTGGAAGGGAGAGTTTGTAGAACTGTTTTCCTTGCTTCCTCTCGAGGAGTCATTTGAACCGAAGGAGGATGATAAGAAGGAGGATAAGAAGAAGGAGGAGGAGGAAAAGAAGCGTAGGTACTGGAAGATCCCGAAGACTTTCGGGAACTGGCTCCGCGCTTTCTGTATTTTGGCCAGTGTTATTGGCGAGAAGACGCCGGACAAATGTTCGGCGTTGTTCTGTTATGTTGACGGGATCTGGGAAGCTTATCGTGTGTACGTGGGTTGGGCTTGGTGGCGTTATGACGAACAATTTCGTCAGCGCCTAGCGGCTAACCCTGGTATGCGGTGGGATCAGATGGATCTTCCGCTTTGGCTTAAGCTGATGATGGCACAGAAGGCGTCGCCCTTTCCAGGGGGGGCCGGCGGGGGGTCTCAGGGAACCACGCCGGCCGCAGGTAAAAAGGGCACTTGTTGGCAGTTTAACGACAGCCAATGCAAGTGGGGGGCCTCCTGTAAGTTCCGACATGAATGCTCCGGATGCGGCGGTGGCCATAGTTTGTCCAAATGCTTCAAGCGGTCGAAGGCCGGCAGCTCCGCTGGCCAGTCTGGGACTAAAGGGGATAACGCCGGTGAAGCACGGTGCGATGCTGCCGTGGCTAAGCCGCTACGGTAAGCGGGAGGACGCGGCTTTTCTGGACGCTGGGTTCGCGCATGGTTTCCGTATTCCTTTTTTGCCTCGGGAAGCGAGGCTGTCTCGTCGCAATTTGAAGTCTGTTGCGGCCTTTCCTGAGGTTGTGCGCGACAAGATAGTTAAAGAGGTTCAGTTGGGCCGCATGGCTGGCCCTTTTCGTTGAGGCCCCGTTGGCCGGTTTTAGGGTTTCGCCTCTTGGGGTTGTTCCGAAACGTGAGGTGGGTAAGTTCAGGTTGATACATCACCTGTCTTACCCTAAGGGGTTTTCTGTCAATGATGACATTGATAGGGAGCTTTGTTCTGTTTCTTATACCTCGTTTGATAAGGCGGTTGATTTGGTGCGCGATGCTGGCCCTGGGGCTCTTATGGCAAAGGCGGATATTGAATCCGCCTTTCGCTTGCTTCCGATACATCCGGATTGCCATCACTTGCTGGGGTGTTGGTTTGATGGGGCCTTTTATGTCGACTTGTGCCTTCCGATGGGCTGCTCCATCTCGTGCGCTTATTTTGAGAGGTTCAGTACCTTTTTGGAGTGGGTTGTGCGGGAGGAGGCGGGTTGCCGGGCATTAGTGCATTATTTGGACGACTTCTTTTGCGTTGGCCCGGCCGGCTCGGGGCAATGTCTGCACCTGTTGCGCTCTTTGCAGCTGGTGGCGCGGTCTTTTGGAGTCCCCTTGGCAGCGGACAAGACGGTGGGTCCTAGTACCTGCCTCAGTTTTCTAGGTTTAGAGATTGACTCGGTAGTCGGGGTCTGCCGTCTTCCGGAGGATAAGTTAGCGGCGCTGCGGGTTGGGGTTGCTCAGGTGCGGTCCGCTAGGAAGGTCACTCTGCGGCAACTGCAGTCGCTCCTGGGGCGTTTAAATTTCGCTTGCAGGGTTATCCCGGTGGGGCGTGTTTTTTCTAGGTCTTTGTCTCGGGCTACTGCGGGAGTGCGGTCACCTCATCATCGGGTACGCGTGTCTCGGCCTATGCGGGCTGATTTGGCTGTTTGGGAGGTTTTTCTTTCACGTTTCAACGGGACGGTATTTTTTCAGTTGCCATCGGTGTCGGCTGACTCGTTGTCGCTCTACACTGATGCGTCTGGTAGCGTGGGGTTTGGGGCTTATTTTGACGGTCAGTGGTGTGCTGCGAGATGGCCGAGTCATTGGCATGCGAGTCCTCTGATCCGGAATCTGGCATTTCTGGAGTTGTTCCCGTTGGTGGTGGCTCTAACGTTGTGGGGTTGGCAGATGCGCAATCGTCGTGTGGTTTTCTTTACGGATAATTTGGCGGTTGTTCATTCTATTAACCTGTTGTCGGCGTCTTCTCCTCCGGTGGTTCGGTTGCTAAGGTGGTTTGTGCTTTTGTGCATGGAATTGAATGTGTCCTTCAAGGCAAAGCATGTGCCGGGTTACTTGAATGTGATTGCAGATTCTCTCTCTCGCTTGCAGTGGGAGCGGTTTCGGCGGGAGGCGCCTATGGCAGAAGCGGAGGGCTTGCCTTGCCCGGAGGTGATGTGGAGTCTCGGGACCGCTTGCTTGCGGGATGGGTGAGGTCTTCCTTGGCTCCGGCTACTTGGGCTGCTTATGAGAGGGTCTGGCAGGATTGGGAGGTGTTGGCGAAGGAGGTTGGTGGGGCTGATGGGGACGGGGCTCGGTTGAATGTTTTGTTGTGGTTTGTGGCCAAATTGGCTTTGTGTGGGGCCTCGCCTTCCCGCATTGGTAAATGCATGGCGGCTCTAGCTTTTATGTTTCAGTTGCGTGGTTGGGGGGATCTTACGAAGTCCTTTTTGATTCGGCGGATGTTGCGGGGTATGAAGAAGGGACGGCGGCACGCGGATAACAGGCGTCCTCTATCCGCCGGTCTCTTGCGACGGTTGCTTCAGGTTTTGGTTGACGTTTGTAAGGATGATTATGAGGTTGTGCTGTTTCAGGCGGCTTTCGCATTGGCTTTTTTCGGGGCGTTTCGGGTGTCTGAGTTGGTCAGTCCGCGGAAGTCTGTACAAGGGGGTTTAGCGTTTCAGGATGTGGAATGCAGTGATGGTCAGGTGTTGGTGTGGTTGCGTTCGTCCAAAACGGACGTTTCCGGGAAGGGTAGGCGAGTTACGCTTTACGCCCTTCCTGGTGATGGGATTTGCCCAGTGCGGTGCGTGCAGCGGTTTTTGCGGGTCAGGCCAGCTGGGGGGTTGTCCTTCCTTGTTCACGCGGATTTCACGCCTTTGTCGCGGTTTCAATTTGCTCGTGTGATGAGGTTGGGGCTCGGAAAGCTTGGTGTGGTGGCGGCTGATTTTGGCACGCACTCTTTTCGCATTGGGGCAGCTACGGAGGCGGCACGGCTTGGTTTGGGGGATGAGGTGGTGCGGCGCATCGGGCGTTGGGAGTCGGGGTGTTTTCGGAGATATATCAGGCCGCATAGGTTAGGTCTGGGGGATTGATTGGTTTTGTCTGAGTTGACGGTTGGGGTTGTGGTCATGCCTACCCTTTTATCCTTTTTCCTGTTTTTGTTTTCATTGCAGGGTCCCGGTTCGTCTTGTGGATCATCGGCCATTCTCACGTGTATTGGGCCCGGAGGCGAGCCGCGGTTAGAGACAGTGGTCTGCAGCTGGGTTTTCCTAGGGACCAGGTCGACGTGAGGTGGTTTGGTGTGCGGGGCATGTTGTGGGAGGGGGTTCTGTCTTTGTTTTCTCGGTATCTGCGTTTGGGTGTTCGTCCTGATGTGCTGGTCATTCATGCTGGGGGCAATGATCTCGGAGTCACTCCTCAGCGTGAGTTGGTTTGCCGGATGAGGCGGGATGTCGAGCGTATCTTGGCGCTGGTTCCTGAGGTTAAGGTTGTGTGGTCAGAGTGTATCCCGAGGTTGCGCTGGCGACATGCTAGGGATGTGGAGGCGATGGAACGTAGTAGAAAGAAGGTGAATAAGCTCATGGCGAGCTTTATTCGTGGATGTCGGGGCGTGGTGGTGCGACATGTGGCCCTGGAAGGTTTTGGGGTTGGTCTGTTTCGTGGTGATGGGGTGCATTTGACAGATCTTGGTTATGATTTTTTCAATTTAGCGGTGGTTGAAGGGGTGGAAAAGGCCTTATTTCTTCTCGGTGGGGGAGCCCATCCGGCTTAAGGTTTCAAGGGATGGGCTCTTGGCGTTAGCTTACCAGGTATCTAGGGGGTTAATGCTGATGGGAGAGCATTGGTTTTGGGAGGTTTCCTGGTAGGTGGAACTGGGAACCTCAGGTTTGGGTTTGGGCATCTCGGTATGTCCTTCCCTGTGTGTTTCCTGGATATCCTGGTAAGCTTGGGATGGTTTACATTAAATGGTTAATGTTGAATTATGTTAATTTATGTTATTTATTGTTCTGTGTGTTGGTCATTGTCCTGTTAACGCACCTATTTTTGGTTTTAGGTATGCGTGGCAATGGCCTGCATTTAAATAAATTTCGGCTGTGGCCTTTTACACCCAAAATCTACGGTGTCGTGTTTTTATTGGGGAAAAGGTTGGTGGGTTCTTGCAGGGAGCCTAGCCCGGGAGTCGAGGCTACTACAGTCATGAAGCCCACGTGCTCAGAATGGGCCTTAGTGGGCCGTTGACTGTGTGCCGAGCAGGGATAGGTCCTGACGGCATTTTTTTTGAAGAAGAGGGGAAGGGTTAATGGTGGGCTATTTAGGGGTTTGGTGCCACTGGAGCAGTCTCCATTTTGTCTTACCTGACACTCACTGTTTGTGCCACCCTCCCTCCCTATTCCTTTTGTGTGTTGTGTTCTTCTGGTGTGTGTTTGTTGTCACGGTCGTGCGTTAGCTTACCAGGTATCTAGGGGGTTAATGCTGATGGGAGAGCATTGGTTTTGGGAGGTTTCCTGGTAGGTGGAACTGGGAACCTCAGGTTTGGGTTTGGGCATCTCGGTATGTCCTTCCCTGTGTGTTTCCTGGATATCCTGGTAAGCTTGGGATGGTTTACATTAAATGGTTAATGTTGAATTATGTTAATTTATGTTATTTATTGTTCTGTGTGTTGGTCATTGTCCTGTTAACGCACCTATTTTTGGTTTTAGGTATGCGTGGCAATGGCCTGCATTTAAATAAATTTCGGCTGTGGCCTTTTACACCCAAAATCTATGGTTGTCGTGTCTTTATTGGGGGGGGAAGGTTTGGGGGTTCTTGCAGGGGACCTAGCCCGGGAGTCGAGGCTACTACAGTCATGCTTGTGAGTTAGGGGTTTGCAGCAGCATGCTCTTACCAGTTGGACACAAGTCCCACTCACAGATTTACAACTCCTATAAGCTGGAAAACATATCACAACTTAGTTCCAACTAGGAAAATTCACCTTGTAGTCACAGAGGGTTGTGAAGTGACTTGCTAGTCCTGTGTAATGGAGAGGGTTACCATTAAAATATGATTGAAAAAAGACCACCTGGTATAGGGGATGAGGTCCATCCTCATTGCAACCTGTGGGGAAACAACCTTTTAAGGGCCCATTCAGGGATGATCCACAAAGCCCTTAGTCCTCAATTTGTGATCCAAGGGGTCATCCAGAAAATAAGCTTAATGGAAAAAAAACTTAATGAGAAAAGAAAAAACATTTGGTGACTTGAATAGACCACACTCAAGGTTATGGACACCAGTAAAGACTACTTGTTAATGTATTGAGTAGGTGGAGGGGATTTTCGCACATTTCAGGTCCATATGAGTTTGCCTGGAGAATAAAGTTAAACCATAATGCGAATGACCACTCAACTCAGGTAAATATATGCGAAACCGAAACAACAGTCTAACAGGTTATTTGAATGATGCTAATCGCTTTTCAAAGGATCGGAATGATTTAAGAAATGACCATGTTTTATTGAGCAGCAAATCACAGTTATTAGATGCAAAAGGTGTCGACATGATGCAATACAATTATCATGTGCTGATGACACCGTATCACTAGGTTGGCATAGTAATTGTATATCTGCTTTCTCACAATTTCAATAATTGGAGCTTTGTATTGCTCGGTTGTAGGTGTGATAGATTATTTATGTTTTAGAATGAAAACTCCTTTTAAACAAAACACAGTGGAATAGATGATTTGTCTATTGTGGTCCCAGAAGTTATTTTTTAATATGGTAAGGAATTACATATCCTGGCTTAGGCTGACTAGGGCTAGGGAGGCAGTTCCAGTCTGGCTCTAACAGGGCCCCCGGTATCCCACTGGTCAATGGGCTGGTGTGAGGCTTATATCTTGCGGCCACAGCCCGATCCCAGTATGTCACTCCAGAAGGAAGGGGATGGTGTGCTTCCATCAGCGGGAGGGGGTGGGCCTTTAACTATATAGCCCCTGTCATAAAGCTCCAACATGGTGTTAAAGGGTCAGGACCTGCCATGTCATGCCCAGCAGCCCTATAATGCGTCCAGGCTCCCTGCAAATGGCGCTCAGATATTCTGATGCTCACAGTGCTTTGCATTATGTCCCATGCTCTATGCTCCTGTCCCTTTGTTTCTCCTTTTCTTGACCCTTGGACTGCCTCTGGATTGCCCTTTTCAAAGACGTCTTCAAATATAAATCATAGAATAGAATAAAGCAGCACTGTGCAGAAGGAACAAGTACGCTCTCAACCTGACACGTTTGCCCCAAACATGGACTTAATCCCGGGTCTACTTCCGGTATAAATGACCAAATCAGGCAAATACTAAACCAGCTCTACTAAATGCACAAATGTCCAAGATTCAATATTCAGTGCCTGACATAAATGTATACGATATACAACGTATAAAAATAAGACAAAATCAAGCTAAAACCTACTAACAGAATACGTGTATGTAAGTAATACAGAAGGACTAGATCCTAAGAAGGAGATATTAATGCATACCGCTATTATCGTCCTTTAATTTGCAACAGCACCAGAGACTGATAGACATTGTCTACAGAGAAAGTATAACTAAAGTCACTGTACACAAGTTGAAATGATGTCCGGATGACACTCAAATTTGGATTGTATAATATCCTGCCTAACATTGATAAATAATGTAAATACATGATTACTATAAAATATGATACAAAATATATACTCAATCAAATACAACTCAGCATCCGTGTCAGGGGCCGTAACTAAGACCCCAACGGAGTGACTCACCCGAGTACCCGCCGACCACAGGTACCAGCTCCCACGCTGCTGCCGTCAACGCTGTCCCCACTCCTACTCCGTCAGTCACCCTCGCCGCTGTATCTAGAAGCGCGCGTGCACCCCCACCTTTCTTTATTATTTATTGATTGATAAACCAATAGGCCTGAAAGAAATGTGGAGCAAAAAGGACTAGGATAGGGAGTGCCACTTCCCCTCCACCACCACCTGGAGATCAAAATGCTGTTCAAGAACCCACAAATATTAAACTACGTGTTGTGACTCTTCAATAATAAAGTTTAAGGGATAAGTTCAGAGATCAGCTTAATAACTGTGAATCAAATGGTGATAACTGAGAACCTCTTAGAATGGTTTCTCTGCAGTATGTTTATCTTATTAGCATGCATTTAATTATACTAGTATATATGTGTGATTTAATCAGTAGTGTGACATGTAAGACTGTGAAGATAATCTATTTCTAAAAGCTGCTGAGTCCCAGAAATTAAGATCCATTTTTGGTAATCAGTAGCATATTTGTTGTACTAGTGTTTTTATGTCTGTCAGGCATCAATGACAGCATTTCCGTTAGTTTGACTGTGCAGTGCCATCTCAGCTGTAATTTCCATACTTGCTCAGGTTCTGTGTTCACAACTGATTGTGTATCAGAAGCAGTCTTCTTGGCGGCCATCTTTTTTCAAACCTATAATACATGCATAAATGGGAGGACAGACACGTTTGAGACCTGGAGGCAAGCAGAGTCAAGTAACATAATGCTAATTTGGCAGGTAACACACTCCACACATGTTATCCAGCATTCTCCAGAGCACAAAAGGCACCACAAAACACAAAGAAGAGAGTCCAGTCAGGATATAAAGCTGCCCCAACAGCTCATGACTTTAGGCTATATGTTTTAAATGATGCTGCCATCTTGCGAGAGGCGAAATCTCTCGCAATGGTGCTTGTGACTGCTCTCTGCAGCCATAGTAAATCCTAGGGTGGGTGTTCAGTGTTGCTGAATGTCTCCATATCGAGGCATTTCAGCGACACCATCGAAGTTTAGGAGGTGATCGTTGATTGGCTTCTAAACTTACAGTGTACCTTGATTCCCCAGGGAGGGGAAACACAGGGCCCCTGATGCCGATCTCAGTGTTGCTCAATGCATCAACATTGAGGCATTACAACAACACTGGCACGTCATCGGTCGTTAAGTGACAGTTTTTGGTTGTTAAAGGGATAGATAAAACATAAGAGAACAAAAGCTTTTGACATTGGTCACACATTTTTAAATTAGAGCAGCTGAAGGGGTAGTTGCGCTCCCATCTTATTTGCCACAATGTCCCAATAGACAGTTTCCCCTTTCTGTCAGCCTAAAGAGAAAGTGGGAAACCCCAGCTTATTCCTAAGGTAAGTACATTTTCAGTAATGCATATGAAGAACTTATTTGAATATGCATGATTCTTTGGAATAGCTCATTGGAACATTAAATGAACCATTTGCATAAATCTTTGCATACATCTTTGCATACTCATAAGATATGTTTCTGAGACATACATGATGCCACCTGTAAACACCATTAGATGTATTTATTAAGTATACTGGAAAATACAGGATTTGAAACTGACAGATGCACCTCATCAGAAATTGTGAAGTAGTTCTACAGATTAGAGGCTCAAAATAAACCCATTATAATCACTGAACAAAAATGGAGAGTGACGTTTCATTTAGCACAGAACATTTGTTTGAATGGAGAACCCCAAGCCAAGCTTTGAAATGTCTGCACAGTTTTTCAGAGACGTTTGCGTTCTTGAGCTTATAAATAATGCTGGATCTTACTATTTATATTGAATAATCATTTCAGTTGAATTCATAGGAATGTTACCCATTCACCTGATGAAAAAAACATTGTCGATATGCGTAAACGGTCTACAGTATATAGTATTGTTTTTTATTATCGTGTTTACGATTAAGTCTTGGCTACAATGTTTGTTATAGATTGGTTGCTTTGTGCTCATCACTCATATCTTGCTAAAATAAAGTTTTCCGTTATATCATATTATATCTCAGTCACCAGTTTCTGCCAGGCTCTATTCAAATGCATAGTTGATGTCAGAGTGTATGAAGAAGCTCTGGAGACAAGCTGTACTTGTTTATGGTGGGTATGCAGGCACATTGCGCAACCAGCTTCCATGCACGTAGTAAGACTAATAGAATACAATATTACCAGAAAAAGATGTGTGCTGTGCAAAGTTTTACAGCAAAAGCAAAAAATATTGTATGAAAACTTTCTGCCAGAGGCTTATATAAGCTCTTATCTAACCTCTGCTGAACACCTAACTGTCCACGGAGAAGAGGGAATATGGGGTCAATGGCCCAGGCCCTGATCTCAAAAGTGCAGGGAAATATGTCTTCAATTGCACATATATCTACCAGCTCCTTTGCATTGCTCCACATGGACACCCTTTGCACAACATGTTGGTCTAAAGAAAGTCCATGGCAAAAGCAATTTACATTTGGGGTCTGGGTATAGCATTTGGATCGAGGTCAAGTAGCAGGTACCTTCTGTGTGTCTCCTGCAGTTACATCACTGAGCACAGTTTCTTGTGGATTCCCGACTGTATAATCACTGATTTTAAAACTGTCAACGTTAAATGAATAAACCTAACTTGCGTATTCTTTTTATTCTTAAAAATTAGTTGATTGGTACATAGTTGTCCTATTTGATTGCTGATTGCGGCAAATCATGTGCCTGATTGTGGAGTGCTAGAACCAATCCACGTAAGTTCTTCTTTCTTATTTATAAACTTGCAAAGCATAAAATGAAGTTTTACATATCTAGAAATTATCTTTAAGTGAAAGAAATAAGATACATAGGTAGACACTGAAAATGTGTTAAAAGGATAGGTCCTGTCTATTTCTTAAACTTGATTGCTTCTTGACATTTACTTTTGCAGACCCCCCCCAGACTCCCTCTGCTCTATGCAGAGTGTTTTCTATAGAGACCCAACTTTTTATATAACATGGCTAATATATAGAGAGTTGTTAAACCTGGACCATTGGTGTACCTTGAGTAAACGGTTGAGAAGCAGTGGCATATGGTAAACCAATATTTTCTGGAGACAGTACCTTGATGGA
The DNA here is from genome assembly GCA_009364415.1 of Spea multiplicata. Lineage (NCBI taxonomy): Eukaryota > Metazoa > Chordata > Amphibia > Anura > Pelobatidae > Spea > Spea multiplicata. The sequence continues at coordinate 81,233 of VKOC01016468.1, forward strand.
GAGTTCTCTCCCTGGTATCGCCCATGTTTTGTCTCTGGAAGTGTTCCATGCAACCTAAGGTAATGTATACTCTTTTGGTGTTTATTGATTTTCTTATTTATGAATATATTTGTGATACTGAGTAAGAAAAACAATTAAATTTACGCATGTAATGCCTCAAAGTAACATCCCCGGACTATAGTAACGGTTCGGGAGGTTAGTGTGCCACTGGTACCAACATATATTGATATGGTTCAGGATTAGAAGAGCACAATAATGGAAACTACAGTCACACCAATAAGACTGCCTCCTTACTGGCTAACATAGCAGCACATGTTTAACAGTCAAGTGTCTCTATTCTAATTCTACGATACTGGCACCAGTGAATGTAGAAATCAATAGCACTTAATAATGATAGAAATAATTAACAGCCTTCCTCCAAAGAAATATGATATATATATATATATATGGCAGTGAGGTCTTTACCTTTCAAATAAAGGTGGAATTCACAAGTCCTCCAGAAAACGTACTTCAAAATCCCCAGATCTCTTCTCTTTGGCATGACACAAAGATACCCTAGACTCCTCAGTGCATAGTACTAAGAAGATTTGTTATGACCAGTGAGTCACTCAAAATGAAGCCATATAAAGATTTTTTGGACAAACTCATTTATAATCATATTTTGTGGCTTAATCACACATTATCAACACGTTTATTTTCATTCAACAAGAAGAGACTGCCATCCCTTCAGAGATTTTTTATATATAGGTCACTAAACTATTTGTTTTAACTTACTTTTGGAAATACCTTTCATTCTGTTTACAATACTTTAATTTTAATATAAATATTTAATGCAATCCTCTACAATGCAAACAGCCAGTACAGTACACAAGAGAGATTTAGGTTGGATTGTGTTTTACAATGGTCTCTTACATGTGAGATATTCTGGAAATATACTTGTCCATAGAATGTCCTCTTATCACACATTACTTCTTTCAGCAAAATGCCCGTCAGACATCTAGAAACGGACCTTGTGATTGGCTATTAGGAATGTCAAAATTTTGGTACCGCTTTCATAACCATGATCGATACAGATAAAATAAAATGGCTTTAAACGCAATAAAAAAAAAATAGATGACATTATTGATACTTTAAAATCCTGAACAGGTCAATAAGACCCTTATATAACAAACCAATTTATGCAAACTGCTTGGTTGGTATTTTGCTTCCAGTTAAATACACATTAAATGAAGCGCAGTATGACTCACATAGAGTTGATGCAGGGGAATTGGGTTCTTGATACTTTCCGCTTTGCAGTTTTCCTCTAAGGTATATATATAGCTAGGCCAAGTTAAGTGTAACAGGCCAATCCATTATATGCCCAAAATGCATACTTTTTAGTGTTCACTTAGAAGTGAAATGCTTGTGAACGTGTACAGTATGCAAGTTTTGGTGTCAGTCAGGTATAAAGGTGCATAAAAGATCTGCTTTTTCCAGACTCTTTTGCATTATCCTATGAAAATAGATCACCAGAAGAACATCAGGGAATAGGCAAAACTGTATGGTTGCTCAAGTTTCTCTCTCGAGTAGAGAGCTGGAATGGGATGTCTCATTGCAACTTTAAGAGTGGGCATGAGGAATACCAAGGAAAACCTTGGAATAGTCTGGGATTAACTACATCCATTTATTCAGTGAGTGTATAAATTGCATTTGGCCCTCCTACTTCCCACCTAGGTTTGTCATTCTGCCCATTTTGTGATGTAAGATCAAGTAACTATGGTCTATGCGCAGCAAATAAAACATGTCTCCGTCAACCATAGGGTTGCAGGACCCGAGAGCTCTAGGCAAGCCATCAGAGGTGGTTCCCAGTTATAGGTATGAATGAGTAGGCAGCTGTGAAACTCTGTCCTGGAAACACCATTTCTCAGTGAATCACACCCATACACAGAAACATGTTGAATGCCAGAGCGCAACTAGTCCTAATGATTCATGAAACCATTACACAGAAAAATAACCTTGTTGTGGGTTATAGCTACCTTTTCCTCCAGCAGAGGCACAGATAAGAATAATGGGGGGGGGGGGGAATTTTTTTTTACGAAACTGAAAACAGTCCACAACTGATTACTTACCTAAGTCAACGGCATTTGTTGGTCCTCAAAGCATGTGTAGACCATGGAAATATTTGGTAATTCTGAAATAAAGAGTTAGTCATTGCCTTGTAATAATTTACTGTAAACCTTTATTTTGTGTACATTTCAGGTAAAGTTCTCTTTCTAGTGGAAAAAACACACAGAGAAACAAGCAACATATCATACGGCAAAAAAGGTTGATATTCTGTGGCATACTGTGCTTGTTATGGTAAGCTTATGCTCTGGGGCAGTTTGACCTTTCCAAGCCAAGTGAATTGTGAGTATAGTTATACAAAAACCCTCTGGTATTAAAATAGCTATACTCTTTTCACAATTTGGTTTTGTGATAGTCATACACATATCAATTTATACTCATGCCTGGGTACCCTTACAGTCTGAAAGGTATGCATGTCTAAGGGTGAACAGAGGGATTTTTAGGGTTGAATAATCTAGTAGTGACTCGTTCATATTCTGATTTAATGGTATTTGAATAAAATACCCATTATTTTGTTTCAATACAGATAACTCCAGTGATGCCTTTTTTATAAGGACCATAATTAGAACCATTTAATTGTCACCATCAACATGGCACATAATATAGTCTTTATAACTGATAAAATATTTGAAAAGTCTCAGTTTGAGTCCATTTCTAACAATCACAAATATGCAGAAAATCTGTTTTTTTTGTTTTTATTGTGACCTTTAGAAAGACAATGCACTATATATTTCATTGGGGATTTTTTTTTTTATTTTTTCAACCTTTAAATAGATAATAGTCAAGGTATATTTTTCTAGAAACCGACCATATTTCTACTGACTACTCTAAAAACGGAATCATCAGAAGTGCCACCAACATCAATTATCCTGTTGTATTATCCTGTTGTTGATAAACTGTTTCTATCACCATGGCCATTTTTTTTTAATATACCCTAAATCCATCTAGATTGTAAGCCTGTTTGAGCAGAGACCTCTTCACCTATAGTCTCTATAAGTCAAAATGTTATGTTACATACTACTTGTTGTGTCCTGTCCACCCATTGTACAGCGCTACAGAATTTGAAGGTGCTATATAAAACAATAAATAATAATAATAATACATGTTTGGGTTTGAGAAATAGTAATACTGAGACTATTTCAGTAATAGCAATAGACACATTTAGTAGTAGTTTGTATGTAATGTTTGACCAAGTCTTTGTCTAAAGAACAGTTTTTGTTATAGTTCTAGTTGGCTTTTTCCCATCTACAATTTCACTTAATGATCGTGCTGTGTTTCCAATGATTGCTACACTGTCATGAATGGCTGTTCTTCAGGAAGGTCATGGCAAGAGTTGTGAAATCCTCTCGCTACTGGCTCGTTTCTATAGTCATATTTCCTTCCAGCATAATACTACATTATTCCAGGGTTCTCATACACTAAAGAGAGTTTGTGGCGTCATTATAGCACTGTGTGAACATAGTTAGCAATGTCCTTGAACCCAGCTAGTACATTAGTACAAACATTTCCAAATGGAAACCGATAACTTATGCTAATTTGATTTTCACACGGCTGCTTCCAATCCCTGTGGATAAAAACCATAAACAGCAATTTTATTTAAATCTTTGATACAGTGTTCTTTAACCTGGTCATAAACCATTCTTATCAGCATATCTGGCTCATTGGTGTAGCATTTCATTTATCCCTACTGAGTTTATGTGTATAAGGAGACTGTCCATAGAGACAAATATGGAAAGAATATTTCCTGGTTTTATTTCTCAAACATCCAAGTGCTTACCAAAAGGGTAGTTACTGTAAATGTTTCACTTCATATTATTTTAACAATCTTAAATCTTGTATATGTTAATGTAAAAAAATAAATGTATTTAACTTGTTCAGGTTTCAAGTGGCCGCAGATTACGGTTCAGATGACCTTGTTCATACATGTCAATGAACCTTACTTTCCAGGGCACCCATCCTGGCTCCCTTTCAAAGTACATCACCAAAGCAGTGCATGTGCACAATGCTTGGTTTTTCTGGATATTCCCAGAACTGTGCCATACATATAGGCAGAGGAAGAGGGAACTCAAGAGCACTCCCCCTCCTACCCAAGACTTTAAGCAACCCATTCTATGCCAAGTTTACCCCAATCCCTCATAAAACAACCTCCCCATAAGAGAGAACTCCTGTCTTACCCATGCTACATATGCCTCTGAGTAGAGTGCCAGGATATGACACTGTATCATAACAACAAGTGGAGTCCCTGCTGAAGCTAGGTTCTGGGGCACTGCCCATGGTCAGTTGATTCATACCACCCGAGTCTGTAGGATCTATTCACAAATCTGGCTAGTGCACTGCATGAACCGGGACTCTATTCTGCCTACCGCTTTAGAGTACCCTAGGACATAATGAGATTAACCTATTTGTAGTTAGATCAAGTTATGTTTGATTATATGCCATGACACTCTTTTGTTTTTATGAATGATAGTATATTTGACTTAAATAAGGCAATACCAATATTTACCATTGAATTAACAAGGTTTAGCAGCCAATTTGAAACTTGGGCCACAAAACCTTGAAAATGAAACACAAATTCATGAAATGACACTCCCACAAGATAAACAAGATCTTCCAGACTTGAGAAATAACAATGAGCAATGCAGTATGGAATTACCATGGATACTGCTGTTAAAGAAAAAAAATCCATATGTTTTTTAACGTCGAACATCTAAAATAGCTCAATTTCATGAAACATGCAATATATTTATAAAGCGTTGAACTCGATAAACATCCCAATTATATGAAACCCTGAAGCATACACATATAGGTATATTGTCTTCCATTTAATGAAATTCTAAAGGACGGGTACTAGAAATGAAACATTAACTGCTCTTGTACCTTTACCCAAATGCAGGAGAGTATATATCACTACTTTGTATTTTGCTATGTATTCAGTGGGAAAGATAGAACAAAGTTTGTAACAATTTTGACAAGGCTGGCCATTTGGAACACTGGCTGTTATAATTCAATGGTGTCAGAAATAATTAGGTTGACGAATATCCCAGGAGATTATATTACATGGCATTAATGCAATGTATTGCAAGAAAACTGGCTGGTAAAATTATAACAATTTAGTAAACTAAACAAACCCACACAATGGTGTTTAGAGAGTAGAATGTACACTGTCCACTTTTTTAGGTAGACTGGGCAGACTGGTTCGAGATGACAGAAAGGCAATAATAACTTAAATAACCACTCGTTACAACCAAGGTATGCAGAATGCCATCTCTGAATACACAACACGTCGAACCTTGATGCAGATGGGCTACAGCAGCTAAGAGCAGGAAACTGAGGCTGCAATTTGCACAGGCTCACCAAAATTGTACAATGGAAGACCGGAAGAACGTTGCCTGGTCTGATGAGTCTCGATTCCAGCTTCAGCATTCAGATGGCAGGGTCAGATTTTGGTGTAAACAACATGAAAGCATGGATCCCTCCTGCCTTGTATCAACAGGCTGTGATGGTGGTGTATTGGTGTGGGGGACATTTTCTTGGCACACTTTGGGCCCCTTAGTACCAATTGAACATCGATTATTGGTGCTGACCATGTCCATCCCTTTATGACCACCATCTTATGACGGCTACTTCCAGCAGGATAATGCACCACGTCACAAAGCTCACATCATCTCAAGCTGGTTTATTGAACATGGCAATGAGTTCTGTGTACTCCAATGGCCTCCACAGTCACCAGATCCCAATCCAATAGAGCACCTTTGGGATGTGGTGGAATGGGAGATTCGCATCGCGGATGTGCAGCCGACAAATCTGCAGCAACTGCGTGATGCCCTCATGTCCATATGGACCATAATTTGTGAGGAATGTTTCCAGCACCTTGTAGAAAGTATGCCACAAAGAATGAAGGCAAAAGGCAGTCTAACCCGGTACTAGCAAGGTGTATCTAATAAAGTGGCCAGTGAGTGTATATAAATATATACATATATATATATATTCATTCTCTTTATTCAAACAAAGTCGACGTTTCAGTCATTGCTGATGTCCCGATGAAAGTGAAAATAGCTAACTGCAGTGGCATCACAGGAAGCCTTATGGCAGGTAATGTCATTTAGAGGACTAACCAACTCGTAAGCATTAACACGTTGACAACAATGCTTGACTTGCATGCACTCAAAGGGTGAAGACATTTCTGATGCATGTTACTTTTAGAGGAAAGAATACATCGGCAAATAATAGAGCATTCTATTCAGCAATGACTACTATTTTTGTACAGGTAAGGTTTTCACAGCTTTATGGTAGGACTCATGGAAAAGCATTTTTTCTTGAATTACAAAACAGGCCAAATACACAATACTGACTAGCCTTCTGACCAAGCTAAAATGGTTTTATTATATTACACTTTTTTTTATGCTTTTTTTACAGTTTTGTTTACAAAGGTATAATTTACGTTTTAGAAGAAAAAAATGGTTTCCAGTAAATAAATAAAAAAAGAGCATTTTGTATCCACTCCAGGGCAAAACCCCACTGAGTGCATATATTCTGCATCATAAAACTGTTCTGTACTGTTGACAGAATCACAAAATAGTTAAAGGGTGGCTTTTTTGTGAATGTGCTTTTTTATCTTGTAATTTCTGGCTGTGAAATGCCTTATGGTAAGTGGGTCTTCAATTATTTTGAGCAGTTCTATTTTAATTTAAATATATGTATTTTAAATAATCTTACTTAGCATCTTAATGGTCTCTGAAAGCTGAAAATGGAAAGGCACTATTTTTGGATTAAATACACCCTGAAACACACTGACACATTTTGTACATGCATGTCTGGCCTCAGTAGAGCTATTACAGAATATTAAAAGCCAGAACAAGTAGAGTGTTGAGCCTCCTTCCTAGGATGTGTGATGGGCCCTTTTGGGCCCTGAACTAATTCATCCATTGCCCTTTGGGTAGAGAACCTTGAGCAGGATGGTGATTGTGGAGACCATATTACCAACTGCTAATCACCTCTGTCACCGGGGTTGGTCTAAATCACGTACAATGTCTGTACCAGACTGATTTTTATACATTTTTGGTCTTTTGCCAGTTTTTGCAATAACAACTGGATGATAATATGACACCTGCTCCAGGTTGTAACTTAACGCCTAAATCCTAAAAAGAAAAAGCCTAAAAAGAACTACAATCTCAATATTATTTTTGCTTTTAATATATTTCAGTAGTAACCATCACCTTGAAAACCTTTGTATTATGTTATTCCACAAATAAGATGGTTGAGTGGATTTCAGCTCCCTCCATCAGCATAACAGACAAGTTACATAGGTCTTTTTTCAACCTTTTGAACTATGTAACTAAGTCCATCAAGTTCATCCACAAGAGCAGTCTAAAACCAAAATGTGATGCAATTTTCCTCTCCCGAGTGGGGATTCACCAGTGGGCAAGTCACTTCAGCACTGTCTGATCTTGTCTTGCCATTTTATCCTTTGGGGTTCTCATCACGCATGCAGGTAAGCTCACACGTGGACATCCTTGCTCATTTTGCCTTAAGGCATACCAACTGCACCTTAATGAGAAGCCTCAAGAGGGACTGCAATATATGTTTGGGGTTCTTTTGTGTTTAGCATTTGGTTCTACACTGCTCTTTGATGACTGCTCATAGAAGAGAAAGCCAGCATTGTGAAAATGAACTTACATAACAGAATGTGCTGAAGAAATGTATATTTAAATATCTCCATATACTGGTTCAAATTAAACCAGAGACCTGAGCATTTGTATTTGTTTGTACAAGGTTAACAGTTACATTGAGAAAAAAATAAGCGCAGGTTTGTACTTTGAACGTAACACCAGCTTAATTGAAGTATTTCTCGGTGGGAGTATGTTGACACCAATTGGGAGGAAACAGACATGAGAACATATGAAGTCTTTAGCTGTTAAAGGTGAAGGATGTTGATTGAAGAAAGAGATGATTATAAATTGATTTTTACACAATTTTCTAATGCAGACCAGATTTAACCTTGTACAACAGTGGGCAATACGCTTGCTACTTGTCATTAACAAGGATCATTGCATTAGACTTTTACGATAATTATCCTTAAGCAACAAGAAGATGGCCTTGACATCATTGTGTAGCTGGGAGATATACGATTGTGATCATTTCTTTTGTTTGTAACTATCACACTGTGTCTGCTGCCTTACACAAAGCTGTTTAATCGTTTTTGAAGGATTAATGGGAGAATAATATACAAATTAAAAGCTGGAGGGAAACACTGGGCCCTATTGTATCGTGTGAAACTCGCAATGAACAAAATGACTCTGTAGCTGCATTAAGAACTCTACAGATCTGAGATCTAAATTAAGCATTATTCTTAAAAACAAGATAACTAAATATATCAAGGGGGAAAAGACAGCAATTCAAAGGTACCAGCAATACATCTAGCAGATTATTAGCTAGAATGCTAACAAGGAGCAGGTAATAAATATCTCTGATATAACAGATCCTCAATAGCAAACTGTCCACAAATCAATACATTTTGAAGTCATATTGAATTAATTTTAAAATAAACTAATATAGAACCAAAAGTTGTAAATGATGATCCATCCCTAGCCCCATCAATCTATTGACTGAGAGGGAAATTTTATGTCCTCATTGCACCTTGTAAAGTCATTGTTTGCCAACCCTCTCAGCAGCGTTCTCCTTGGCATATAATCATATGAGACAAAAGAGACACTTAGATACCATTTCTCCCAAAACCAAAGAAATATCATGAGCAGGGCTCTGTATTCAACCTCTTTACTTTAGTTGAGGTGTATTTGGATGTATGAAAACAGATATTAATAGAAGAAGAACAGGGGTGCCGATGATATTTTATGGATCACGTAGGAGACATCACATAGAATACCATCCTGCCTTAAGGGGCTTCACCGATTATTTTAGTTAAACCAGAAAAAAATCAACAATGGGGCATTAGAATCATACAGAGTCTGCTTACCCAGCTGAAAGTTCTGGAATACGTTCTGGAGGAAGCTAAACTGGTTGTAGGAAGCTAAACTTCTCTTGCTCTTTCTGCTTGAATCTCACGTTCAAGACAAGGAATCATTAATAAAGGTTTTATTTCACCTAATGGCTAAAGGCTCAAATCTATGATGGCCTCTGATCTTGTGGATAAATATGTCTGCTTAGCTTTTCTTTATTCTGTTCTAGATGATCCCGAAAAGATTCCATTACAAGTTAATAACAAACATCTTCAGTTCAGATGGCCTGTCTATTTTTTGGAATACTAGTACAAAATGATTTAATTGTACAAATCTCCAGACACATAATCTATAGTTAACAAAATAATAAAATGTAACACTCAGAATGGATATGTGAATAATGTTACCCTAGCTGCAAGTCAAAAATTGTATTGATGGTTTCTTCATGGCTGCAAGATCTAATTTTGGTTCTACATGGAAAACTCATTGTACATTTTCCTTTGAACGTAGCTATGAATATATTTATTCACTTTGATAAAAAAAAATCCATAAAGCTAATCCAAAAAAGCAATTTGGCAAACAGAATATGTAGTTAGGGATATTATGCTAAAATCCATGACTGCACAACATTTATTAAGTAAATCAATGAATTTCATCATTATTCTCTGAGAGATTATGCTAGTGTACATTTATATCTCCTAGTGCTTGGCTACATTTGTTGATCTTAGATTCTTTTGAAGTCACTGCAAATATATATTTTTTTCTGTTGTAGAAATATATGCTTATTTCTGATGAAGAGGAGCTAAACATAATGCTGTAAGCCCATAGTTTTATTAAAGACTAAAACAGACAATCAGAATATCCTCATTTAGTCATCACATTTTAGGTTAACCAGTTGATAATCTACTTTCAAGGAGCTTCGCAAGTAAAACTTTTAGTGAAAATATGGTTGGTGGGTATAAATTGACAATGTCTGGGGGATTCCTGTTATACACATTAAGAGTTCCATGTAGAACAGAGGTAGAACCAAAGATGAATTAAGATTCAAAATTCGCAGAACATTGGGGCTTATTGTGAGTGTAGATGAAAGTGTCGCTGTCAGGACCTCTACTTGCCCAAGGATTAAGGCACTTAGCCTAGGTTGCCTTGTGGGTAATGGGTATGGATGGCACTTAAAAATTGTCATGGTTCATTATTCTTGACCATGTGTGGCTACGGTGGTATTACAAGCTATAACCCAGTTCCTTAAATCAGAGCAACCAAGAAGGCATTTTTCCCCATTGCCCCCCCATTTCCAATGCATACAAAACATGCAACCCTACAACCATAACTTTGAATGTAATTAGTAAGACCTCTAACTCATTCTTGACCCACGTAACGCCGCTTATTAATGGTTTCATCAGCTTGATCCTTGTCCATTCGTACTTCACGTAGCAGGGCGTGTATCAACAACAATTCTGGTATAAAATGTTAAAACCAGTGTAACTCCCCACATTGCAACTAAAGAGATATTCCTACTGATTGCTTTAGACTTATCGCTTTGCACTAACATTTTCTTATAAATTGTTGGTTATCACATAACTACTATCAGTTTTTATAATCAGGTTCTCAAGTATATTGATCATCTTTCACTTCTTCCAAAACAATGGATATACACGTGAGGTTGTTTCTTCTCACTTTTGAATACAGGATTTTGCATGTCAAGGTTTTTTTTTAAAGATATATATTATCTCATCACATCCATCTCAATAATTATATAGATACCGTGAATGAGCAAGCTGGCTGCACATGTTGTAGGACAGAAGGAACAGCTGATATATTTCAGAAGTGGACGGGGAACAATAGCTGTTGTTTTGGCTATAAATTCCTTTTTTTTTTATAACCTGGATAAGTACTTTGTTCTGTTTAGTGGCAGCTGATGTACATAATATATGTAGCTTCTCTATGGTGCAAATTCATTTTGTAATTTACAGTTTAACCTTGCATGGTTGTGTTGTCCTGGCATTCGTGAGGTTAATAGAATTACATATTAAGCTGTAACCACGCAGCGTCTACAAAGATGATGCAGCTGTAGAGAAGGATAATATCATGGTACATAGCAGGTGGCTTTTTTTTTATTCGAACCACCTGCTGTGTTAATCTCCAAAGCAAATAAATAAAACAAAAAAGAATTTGGGAACTAAATATCCATATTCCACTAAATATCATTTTAGGTTCAAATTTGTGCTTTCGCAAACTAAACACAGGCCATAGCTTCCCATCGCTTTGACAAGTCCACCAGCATCTGGGCGCAGGACACTCTGAAGCCAAAATAACAGCTGATGGTGACGCATGGACGCTGATGTTGTAATTACTTGCAAGCCACGGGAAGTAATGATGATTATCAATTGATCATCTCCTGTCTAAAATGTACTCCCACGTGCCTGATGTACGGAAAGGTTTTTGTATTACGTGGCAGATTATGGTGGTTTATTTTGTGATCTGACAAATTCTTAGTTGTGTCTGTCTCTGATATATTCTCGACGCTTTGATCTACCACTCCTTAACAAACGTCATTAGGAGCCATGGTTATAAAGGGGTGTTTGCTAAGAATTTATGAGTCAAGACCAGTTTGATCTAAATAAAAAAGTGAACTCAAAAGTGAATAGAACGACAAAGAATGCCTCTGTGTTTTGTTAAATAAATTGTCTACCTGCCCACCTCTGTCGCAGCTCCTCAGGCTGATTGCTGTCTATTTTGACATATCGGTTTGTAACCTTCTGACCACTGACATTCTGTTTGAAAGAATACATTTTTTACCAGTCTGAACACATTTGTAGCTATTCATCCAAATTTAAGCCAAGGTTTGCACCTTTTGAGTGCCAAAGGGGTGAACGCAGAAAGGGGGAGCTAGCGTTAGGTGGGTTGGGATTGTATTATTTTTCCTTTTTTCTTCATTCCTTCTATTAAGCAAGGTGAAGAAGCATTATTTAAATTGATTTTAACAGGGTTTGAGGAGGGGGCACAGTGTGAGGTCATTTTAGCTATTTTAATCTCCTATCCCCCTGAGCAAGGGAATCGGGTGAGAAGGACATACTTGGGGACTATATGCCCCCTTAGTGTATAAACAACCTCCCATGGCTAATAGGGGTACAAACCCACATTAAAAAAAACATTTACTTTAATTATTATTTTAGAGAAACTCTTGCGTCGCAAGATGAATTTTCCAAGTCGAAAGTAAATTCCAACTCGCATTTGTAACTCGGAGGCAACTGACGAGTTAATGAATCTGCGAGTTGCTTGCTTTTTTGCAACTCGCATCAACTCGTATACACTTGACTTTCCTTTATTAAACTTTAAACAATAATACTGGTTGGCAAAGAGCGTTGATAGGCACCATACTGATTGTTCTCTATGTTAGCAATGTGAACATGCCGAATTATCATTGTAGTACTTAAGATACAGTTAGCTCTCAAGTGCCATAATCTTGTTTCTCCTTTAGGTCAATGGGTACTTTAAAAAAAAGTTTAGAACAGTAAAAAAATACACCGTAAACACAGTATATATCACGCTTTACAGGCAGCTAAAGAGATATCTAGAAAACAAGAGATAAGAGAAGCCTGTGCATCAGCATTCCACATAATTGTATGAAGTGACCATCAAGCTAGAGAACTAAATCTCAAGGAGAAAAGGACAATGGAATGCCCAACATGCATCAAATGATGACAATTACTGTATTATACATATGTTTTTCACATGAAGTACACTCTTTCCTGTTGGATATTAATGATAAACTAAATTGAACATTGCATTTTTTGTAATAATGGCAACATGATTAAACACAAGGATTCATACTATGGAGGGGGACAGTGCAAATGATAACTAAACAAAATGTGACGTGGAATTGATTATACAATATTAAAGATAACAAAGTAAAAAAAAAACAACACATTTTTTTTTCACCACATTTCATTTTAGATGTTTTATCCCTTCTAGCTCATTCAGAATTAAGTATTACTTTTCTTCACTATGAATTTTGCTTTTGGTATATTCATACATGGACAGCTTTGTTGGGGCGTGTTATTGGAGGCAGGGGAGGGCAGGCCAGGCCATAGAAATGAGGGGCAGCGTTGCGGGGCGACTCATACCTTGCCTAAATAGCCACCTTGAGAAGCCCATCTTCAGAGTGTCACGAAGCGGCCTCATGGGAGCTGCCAAAGGATATTCCCAAACTGTTCATGATTGGCAGGACAGTTCCAAAGTACCTGAAATTGGGATGCTTGGGAGCTATACTTAATGTATTAAAATGTATCTAAACTAAACATTCTATATATTTATGTGAACAGATAAATCTTTCAAGAAAAATAATAGTATGCATTTTTTAGGGCAAACTGTAAACATATATGTATATGTTTTTCGCTTTTGCCTAATTAAACCAACAATATATCTTCCAAGTGTCCTTCTTTAGGAGGGACAATCGTTTTTTGGGACCCGAGCCCTCTGTTCCTCTTCTCCCCTCTGATGTGCCTATAACAGCAACGATTTGTTGTTTCATTTTTGGTCCATTACATTTACGAAAAATGAATTACATTTCCTGCTCCTTCTGTCCGGAGATAATTTGCAGGCCTTTTTTTTCATTTGGAACATAAATCCGTTGTCACTCACTCTTACTCTTATCACTCTCTATCTCAATGTCTCCCTAACTTTTCTGTGTGTCCACAGCTCCACTTCTTTTTTCTTTCTGCACCACAGGGACAACCCTTCCCCTAATTGGAGGTTGTCCTGCGGTGCGTGCCAAGGCTCTGCCTTGATTCTGAAATCCTCTGGGAGACCATGGTAACGCAACGGATCACCAGAGAAAAAAGAAGGAAAGAAGAAGAAGCAGATCTGTGGAAAATGAGACAGAGAAGGTTGGGAGACGTTGATAGAGAGTGTGACGGAGAGTGAGAGCGGTGTGAAGAACCCTGTCTGATCTTCACTGTTATTATTATTATTATATTTATGTGTACCCGGTTTGAATGTGGATTCAGCTCCAGCCTTCAAAGAGACGATCCTATAATCTGGCTGGGGCTCTTAATCAGCCAGCACAGCCCTGTCTGCCCAGACGGCCCCCGCACTACAGGGGGGATAACACAGGTGGGGGAACCCATTGTATCCCTTAATCCCCTCACCTGATACATCCCCTGTATACCGATGGGATTTGTGAGGGGATGTGGCTGATGGGATTTGTGATGGGATGTGGTTGATAGGATTGGGGGTTAGGTTTGGTGCACAGTGAATGGAGATTGTACATAAGTTCTGTGTGTTTGTGATAAAGAGAGTTCTGTTTTTAACCTCAAAGCATGAAGTTCTGTCTCATGATTGAGGGAAGTGCTGGTCTGTGACTGCTTTCTTCGGACAGCCACAGCGCGTCCGCTTACTGGGAGAGGGAAGGAGCTGACGGGCGGATGTGTCCAGTCTGGGGCACAGGACGATCCGTCACAAGCGGAAAACCAAATTTAAATGAAAACTTTCAGCTTTATTTGTTGTTTGTTTCATTAGGAGATCTATGGACGAATTGGCCAAACCGGCAAATTTCATTACAACGCATGATAATGTATACGGTAATGTATACAAAAAATGGTAGGCTACCCTACATGCATATATTCCTCTCTGTAAAAATGTAATATTTATCCTCACTTAAGGTTTTAAAGCAAGCAGTTACTTTAAAATACTTGTTTTGTAATTGTTAGCATTGTAATACAGAATCCATGGATTTTTCATTCCCTTGTGACTCATTTAGTTGCCAAATGTAACAGCTTTTCTAGTTAACACTTTCTCACTTTCTACTTGATGCAGCCCGATAGCTTCTTACATGATTTGATGAAGTCTTCTCTGATTGGTCAGATTTCCAAACAGTGCTTTCTAGCAAAAAAAATAATAATAAAGAAAATAGTATGTATAGAAAAGATTTATTGCTGTGCACTATAACAAATTTCCCTTTTTCTGTTTTTATGTGTACATATACACATACAGACACGTGTGCATAAACCATACCACCCAACACTCCCATGCACTGTCCTACTGTCCTAGGTAGCTGCCCACTGTCTCAATTTAGAGGGCAGAGGGGAATATGAGCCAGTTGAGGTGATCCTCTGATCTTCCATGACTGGACCAGGGAGGTAAATCTATTGAGGTCTGTTCTGCCCCACTGCAGAGTCTATTTTACCTCTTTGAGATTTTAGTGTCACATGATGAATATTAGACTTGTGCACATGAACCAAAAATGATTCAGACAAAGTTTCTGTTTTGGTTCATTCATTTTTGAACAACAAAATTATTTTTTTTATTCGGAAACAAAATGTCACTCACCCTCACTCTTCCTCATTTTCTCTCACACTCTTGCTCTCAATATCTCCTTACCTTCCATGTATCTCCACCGCTCTACTTCTTGTCCTATGCCTCCACGTCTTCTTCTCTGGTGATTCGTTACATTACACTGGCCTCCTGGAGCACTTCCGCGTCGGGATGGAGCCTCAGTGTGCACCACAGGGACAACCTCTCCCCCATTGTGTGGAAATTTAAAAAAAAATTGTCCCCTCACCACCTCTTAACACCTCATTCCTGATTTGGATACCAGAAATGTTGGGGGTTATGATACACTTATTCAACCTCCTAGTCTGCATAGAGTCATATTGGCAACGTATATATTATGCAGATCCTAACTAGGCATTAACTGGTTTATTGCAGGCTAAGGAATGAGATGGGATAGTGCGAGTTTATATCTCTATGGTACAGCTTTAAAACATATACATTAAAATAAGTGGTAAGCGTCACATTTCCCAAGGGCTGAGGGTGATAAGAGTATTTATTTCTAGGGTTTGTTGTAGTATATTTCCACTACATACACCACAGAAATAGTTAACTACAACGATAACAAAGATTTTGGCAGGCAGCAGTTGCATATGGTGCTTCCCTTTTTTAATGTGTTTGTACTTTTCAGAATTCTCCAGATAATGAGCTAAAATAATTTTTCAGAAAGCTGCTGGAATATATAAATGATAATATTCGAAGAGTAAAAATGTACTGTACTAAAAATAATAGCTCATTATACATATAAATATCTATATTTACTAATGCTCAAACATAGATCCAAGCTGGCCAGATTTACCCTATAATCAGGGACACGTATAGATAATGCATAGTAGAGGGCTCTATTAAAACACCTTACATGATGCGTGTTTTGTAGGAAGCCCTGGTTATTAAGGGGCAATAGAGCATTCTACTCTTACCTTCACCCGCAATATGGAAATCCAAACCAAACAAACCATGTCTTGCTAAATGACACTGTGGTATTAAAATATTTGTAAATAAAAAATCAAGTGCAGCAATTGATCCATAGATGTATCCTGTAAGGGCCTGTTACCTAACACATGTCCTCATATGTAATGTAACATGCCTATCATAGGTTCATGACATGTTACTTTCTTCTATTGACATTACACATCTCATATACCTATGTACAAATTATTTCTTTAAATTATGCTTTCCTTATGGCCACGCACACTTGAAGGTCATTAAGCCCACCTATCATACTTACCATCATCATCATCCCTGGGCAACTGGGCGGGGCCTAAAGGGGCACTCTGTGTGACCCTACAGCATTAAGCTCTCGGCTACCCAGTACAGATACGGGGTAGCTTGGAGCTCATTTACAAGCGCTTACGCTGTATGTGTTATAGACATACACAGTTAAAGTACAATGCTGTGCATAGGTAGTATTTTTTATCCCGGGACAGACTCCAATTTTTCCCCCCAAAAAAGGGGACTGCCCCGGGAAATTTTGGAATGTTGGCAAGCAAATCAATGGACCTTTTAACTTGCAAAAATCCAGTATATCATTATCTTGCTTTATGGAAGTAATAGTTTGTGGGAAAAAGTGCACATGATCATGGAGACTCGAGTCCACACCAAGACTTTGGTGCAAATGAAACGAATACACTTCGGTCTTGATTAATCATTGGGGTGTGAAACGCTCCACATCTGTGTCAGTGACGTTATAGTGTTTGAAAAAATCATATTGCTTCTGAGGCTGTGTTGCTGCAGTCATTCTAAATTAAACACTATATTGTATCCTTATTTATATGTAAGATCATCTATTTGAAATGACAGTGATTTGGGTTCAAATTATAATCGGTGTAAAGACGGGAAAAATCCAGTTTGTTGAAACATCTGCGCAAGATGATAGTTTTTAATTAATTCCAAGATTCACTCATTAATCTGTCTGTATTATTTTATTTTGACGGCAGTAAACTATTCAACAATGCTTCATTACAGTATACGCCAAGGTTTCATCACATAAGTAATGAAATGCACGATTAGAGATGCTTATTAGCCTTATTTGGTAAGCTATCAGAAATGAACTACAAAACTAAAAGTGCAGAGAGCACTTAGAGAAGTTATATCACTGGGAGTGGTTAACATCTTATATTACAATTTGAAGACAAAACTAGTTGTGATTGGGTTACTAATAATTAGCAGTATTGTTACTCAGCTCATGGAATTAGGCATTAATCAGTATTTATAGATTTTCACATAATAGAGAATATACACATAGGATATACTAGCGTAAATACTTTTGGATCTATTCGCTAAGAAGTTTAGTAGTTCAATTAAGCATTTGCTGAAAAGCAACAAAAAAGTGCATATTCACTAACGTACAAGTAATTTATTCAAGTGCCCATAACTTCACATTTTGTAAGTTTCAGGCAAGGGCATGCAAGTTGCATGAAAACAGTTTGGATACCAAGGGGTACTAGACAGTAATTTCCAACATGCTGGCACGAAAAGATATCATTGGATGGACTTTATCCTCCCTGTTGGACATGGAAGTTTGCAAGGAATAGGTGTGACATTTTTAAATTTGAGTTAATTTTTTAATATGGTCACTCCTTGACTTCCCTCCATCCCAAAGGTGTTAAATAGTCTTTGAGAGGCATGGGGCCCATTTGTACCTCTTGTCCCATGGCATGCTCAGTTGTATAGTATATTGTTTTAAAGATAACATTCTAATCTATTTTTTTATTTTAACAGTTTTTAGAAACACCATACACAGTGCGTATATATACAGCCTGTGTGACAGCTTTCCTTGCTGACACCATAAACCCAGTGGAACTTGGAGGAAATGCCCTTGGAAGAGTGTACAAAACAAGCCCTTCTAATATAAAATATGTTTCTTTATTATACCAAAGTATAAAAACACATACAGCACTCAAATATTGGACAAGAAAGTCTCCTAGAAGCAAATCCGAGCATGTGTAGGTACTAAAATTGCAAATATAAAGTGGCATAATGCATACATTATGGCAGTAATATAAATAAGAATAGGGTGTTGTCACATCAATTACTCACTATGGGGTGCACAGAACAACAACGTAACCTATATCCATTACAACCTATTATTACATTGCCAATCACATATATGCATGGATAATCCAATCATAACTATTAACTATTACCACAAGGTGCTACAGTGCTTACCCATTTTGTAAATATGACCTCCACTTGGAAGAGTGTGTGCATTGATTCAATGGCCTCTCCCTATGGCAGCAGGTCCAAGGGGACAGCAGCCCCCACCGTGAAACCAAGAGTCAGAAGGCCCTCCTGAGGGGATCATGCTTCCTGGTGTGCTGCTACTGAATGGATCAGATCTCTGATCACTCCAACTGAACCATTACACTATGGAGGCCTGTGCCGAGGTAACACAGGCCTCCATAGACTGTGTTTAACAGTGCTGCATGTCTTACTCGAGTAGTTTGATATACTGAGCCCATGTAATGCCTTTTGATAAGTAAATGTGTTCTTCATGGAATCCAGAGCAGGCATGGTGGAGCAAACTACCTAATAACATATAATCACAAATGCTTCTGGCATAGGGGTAACAAGTCCACCAAGAGGGCTGTAGTCACTACCAGAGATCACCCAGATGTATCCTTCTGTTCTACCCGAAATCACTTCCAGCACCAGTCAGCATGCACTCCTTAGAACCCTGCTATGCATACCCAATAGACACAACTACCTTCACTTAAGTACAGCAAGAATGAACATTTTATTGTTGTAAAACATAGCCTAATACATCCACAGAATTGCATTAATATAGATAAACAGATACATGTATCCAACCCAACCTTTAGTCCCCCTGGCAGCAATACTATTAATGAGATTAGTTTACACAATGGAGTTCCTACCTGTGCTATCTTTGTTTGGCAGTCAGGCTGGAGCCATCTCTGAGTACCCTGGGGGCCCTGGATAACAGGTTATTCTGTCATATATATATATGCCCTTTAAAAAGAAGACTGAACTGTGGCCAGACCCCAACCTGATCTGCAACCAGTTCAGTCAGGGAACACAGCTGGGGCTGGCAAGAGGCACCTGTCCCACTAGCCAGTACTGGGGTGCACTTGAAGACTGTCTAGTTCAGGTCCCAGGCGAGGATAACAGCACCACTCACCATGGCAGGGAGACAGGGTCCAAACTTTATGGGTAGCAGGCTTGCTTTCAGTCCTCTCCAGGGGCCCCAGTGACAGACAATTCCGTTACACACTCCGTCACAGTAGGTATTTGCCCGTTGCTTATAGCTGCGTCTTTAAAAACGCTCGAATGCGTCTTGTATTAATCTTTTTTTCTTTGGCCAATGGTTCCAGATCAGAGCACCTTATGCACATTATGAAAAAACCTTTCAAAGAATATCAATTTAAAACAAATATAATCCAGCACAGAGAAGGTTTAGGAAGATGTGTCAGCAAAACAAATTTGCTCAGTCATGGATAATCTAAGAAGCTGTTCAGAACTCATCAGATTAAATAGATATGAAAGTATTTTAGAAGCCAAGCATGTACAGAAATGGTTTAGCATTATACCTTACATTTAGAATATTAATAGCGGCAGTTGTACTGATGGTAGTGATATCTGTTTTGCCTCTACACCCTTTCTCTACTGTGTAAATAGTGTTTGTGATCTTTAGAGGATGAAACACAAAGCTGTATAATGTACATCATTAGCAAAAATATGTTAACTAAAGTCAAAAGAGGAAGTGATAAAAGAGTATACTTTGCAGTATTTACATGTGACAGTCATAACAAGAGCTTTGAGATAAAAGGAAATAATAATTAATTTTTATACTAATATAAGATTATATAAAGTTTCTTATTTATTAAAAACTAGGACATTTTCAAGCTACATGACCACTAGTACAATACTTCAATGTTCCTACCGTAAGCCTTACACCATACAAAAATGTATTTGATGCATTCATACACATAATCATTCAGGCACAGTATACAGAAAGTCCCTGATTTACATAAGTGGATCATTCCGCAACTCTATGCGTAAGTTGAATTTTACGTAAATCATGTTTTATTATAAATACTGTACCTTGCATTTATTCCGTACATTGTAAGTACGAATCTACGTATGTAGGAGCTATGTAGCTACAGCCCACTGATGTTCTCCAGTGAATGTTTTCACTGGTTGCAACACAACAACAATACAACAGCAGCATCACTGCTTTAACTGATGGCTATTAGGAGTGGACTATCTCCTGCAGCCCCAATCTCAAAACCACCATCTCTGTCAAGAAAGAATTCTGCAAGCTAAGCTATCCATCTTGGCTCTGCTATGTGATGATAAAAGGGCATCACTTCATTAGCCATTAGTTTCTCTAAATCAATTCACCATGGAGAGGCAGAAGAAAGTCTACTTTCTCCAATTACTAAATTGATCTTCTCTGCGTTTCCTGGCAAGGTTCTATTTACACTATGGTATAAGAATATTAAACATATTACCAAACATCCCATATTTACATGTTGAGTTGCATAGCCATTCAGATTTAAAACAGAAGATCTGATTTTTCTATTGCATGATTTTGCTTTTTTTATTTAAAGGATGGCCCGTTGTGGGATGCCAAATGGGTAGTCAAGCTTGCAGTAAAGACATACATGTTGAACATTTTGGCCAATACATCTGAGGTTGTGGCTGCAAACTTGCATGCTAAGAGCTGTATGAACAACTTAATTGCCTATCCTATGGTGTGTCTCCACTCAAGAGTGTCTCGAGTTTTAGCTCACTTATAACATTAGAGAATAAATATTGACATCTTAAACATATCAGTGATCCAAATATTGTTTGCACAAGGGGACCAGCCCCAGCCATATGTTTCAGCCTTTTGAGGCCTCATCAGTGGGGTGCAATTGGTATCCCATATGGCACAACTGAGCAAGGAGATTCATGTCTGGGCTCACCTTTACACTAGGGGTGAGCCCCAAGAGGTTCCCACGAAGGGAGAAATTGCATATAAAGGCGTTCATGAATTTCCCCCAGTTAATGGGGGAAATTCAGTGCTTTGCCTGTGCGGACACGAGGTAGACACAAGGGGTCTTTAACTTGATGTGCGGACTATAAGTATATTCTTAATTTATTTCCTATTTCTTATTGTATTGATTTGAACTATTTAATTTTATGTTAGTATGTATGTGTAGATGTCAACCTAAAATTTTAGCATGAATGTTTGTGTCAACTTATTGTGTTGGAGTCCGAGGGTTGTGACAGCAGGAGGTGGCGCTGGTCATCGTTACGGAGAGCTTAGCAGTCACAAGGCATGAACAGAGCTAGCCTGACGCAGGGCTATAGCCTGTCTACGGTGATCAGGAGCCAAGCAGAGAGGCTGAGCCATCTTCTTCTGAGATATTTGATGAACTTGTCAACCTCTGACCCAGTCCAGTGATGGTAAGTATGATTTGTGCACAAAAAATGGAAGGCTATGGGGGTGCATGAAGGTGCAGTAGCAGAACTGGTTTCGTTTTGCCTGCACTGTTGGGTGGTGTGCCTTCAGCTGCTCAGGCAAGGTTTAGAAATATTTCTGCATCTATTTCTTCACAGCAATAGACAACAGTGCCAGTACTGTTGTAGCGCCATTAATGGCATCCCTCGCGATTATGACGATTGATTCGTTGGTGATGGGCAGGGTTTTCCAGGGTATGCTAGTGTTTGATGTCATTGGAGAGGACTGGTGAGCCATTTGCTTATACAGATTAATTGCAGGAGACTCGTAAGGTGTACTGTGGTTAGTGTTGAGTGAGGTATGATAAACAATTATCATCCTGGGCTTCTTTGGGATATTATAGATGGTGGACTATAGTTATTTTTGATGATGTCTTAGAGGCTGCCATGCTTTCAGTCCATAGTGCGGGGGCTACTGGCTCTTCAACAGGTCATTATAGATAATATGCCTCATGCAAGTTAGTTTGGAGAAGCCCATCCAGCAGCTGGATGTTTCAGAAAAAGCTAGGACTGCAGCTGCAAAGCTGGGTAGTAAGCGACCTGCAGGGATGGCTAAGCATGTTTCCCAAAAAAGAAGGCATGCTTAATTGGGAATTAAATAGGTTTCAGTTTGACCCATTCAAAGTGGTAGGAGAGAGGGTGATGGTGGAAATATGAAGTCAGTTCCGAACCCGTAATTAGTAATGGGAAAGCAGATCAAGGGGGTTTGGCTGGGACATATGGTGTGTCCATTTTGGAAACCCCTGATATACTGGGTCTGGTTCCAAAGAAGAATCTAGGAGCATATAGGTTCACTCACCATTTCCAGTTGGTGTGGTCAGAAGTGATTGAGGGCCGGTTGAATTGGTGCGGGGGATCCTATGTCTACTGAACCGAAGTTAAATATTTCTACATATGTTACAGATTTGGGTAATGGCCAGGCACAAAAAGACATAATAGGGATATGCTGAGGGAGAATGGTATTCATCAAACTGACATTGGGTTAGATATTTTTAATGCTGCATTACAGGGTGCAGTTTCCCATGCTTTGGCTTCAGTGGAGGTTGTGACCCCTTGCCACTGGGTAGCAGATACTTGCCTCACCAGCCTGGTTGGTAATATTAGACAAATGGAAAGTCCAGATAGACCTGACAGGTTATCTGAGGTTTTGGTAAAATTTGGATTAATCACATGCCCACAGCACAAGCTGTCATTGTTCATATGTTTCGTGGTATGTTCCTGGCACTGGCGAGTTTGATGTTTAATTAAAACTGTGGCCACTTCCACTCCCAATTGTTGTTGTGGCATTATTTCAGGAGATGGTGGATGGTTGTTGAGTAGAAGGCTTTTTCCTGGTTGGCTTGTTTTTTTGGCACTTGGGTCTATAGTCAGTCATAGTATATGTGTAGGTGTGTTAGTGAGCGTGAGTATGCTGGCTAATATGTGTGTGTGTTCAGGGGCACCAAAGAAATACGGCACTCAGGCACCACTAACTCTCAGCATTTAATACTTACATGTAAGTACCTCACTAGAAAGAAGAAAAAACAAATGAACATCCAAAGCATGATGGGGACACATTAAGCAGTATTAGAATATACATCTAGAGTCTCTCTCTCTCTTGCTTTACTTTATGTAAAAATGGTGGACTTGTTACTGACGAGCTGACAATTTACCTTGTTGACTAAGGATAAAAGGGTAACCCTGTTGACTAAGGACTAAGGATATATACTTCTGGTGGTCCTGTCCTTCCAAACCTTTAATTCACTTCTTTAGCTTCTTGAAAGTTGTTTGTTTCCCCAGTCCAAAACAATGTACAAATCATACATTATACTGTAAACTTTTCAAACCTCTTGTTTATAGAACTTGTCTATACAACTATGTTTCCCTTTGGTTTTAATCTTTTTTTTTTTTTTTCTTCTGTTTACCATTTTACATTTCCTTGGCTAGTCAAGGTGTCTCCAAAGAGTTGAGAATAATTTGGATCTTGATGTCTGGCTCACTATGTAACAGTGACACAAGAAGTTATTCTCCTGCTTTTTTCATCTTTCTGTATTTTGGTTTGTATAATAAAACGTACTGGCATTATTATTGTTTATTGATTTATCTAGTGCTATCTTATTCCACAATGGGTAAACAGAACATAACAAGCAGTGCATCACATAACAGTATGGACAAAAGGTGAAGAGGGCCCTGTTTATAATCTAGAAATTTTAAACTGGATCTGCTGTATTGTGCTTAGATTTGTCTGCACATACCATACTCTTACAAAACAAGAAACATCCAATATATATATATATATTTTTTTTAATATTGTACGGATTACTCGGAACTCATTTTAAACTAGCACTAAAAAAGCTGTATGCTCCCTGACCCCTTAAATATATACAGGTAAAGGTTAGAAATAGGTGTTGTATTATTTTGATTTCTTTAAACACGCATCATAGTCCTGAGCATTACAGAATTTGGAATGTGTCTGTTCTTGCAGATCTCATTAATCTCACCTGCTTAACTCTGGCCTGCTGTTGAGCTACATGCTGCTTGGTTGATATTTGCTGGCAGTTGGCGTAAGCCATAATTTATAATACCAACACAGAGTTGATTTTATAAAATCAATAAAAAAATAAAACCCTCTGGCTAGATGTTCTGTTGAAAACACAGGTTTGATTTTCCTAATAATCTCTCTCGCGGAGGTTGTAAATGAGAATTCATTTCTCATTATGCTGCTGAAAGCTTTACTGATTTATCCTCTTCCGTGATTTCAAGGCATAAGGAGAAGGTGACTTGTGGAGAACAAATGACAAAATCAGCCTTGTCCTATAGCTTTTAATTACTTGAACTGCCCTTGATCTGAAAATACATGTGATGAATGGAAAATCAGTACATATCAATATGCTTACAGTGATGCACCGTACAAATTACTAGACAAAGCTGTAATTTATTTTTAAATAACTCCATACTTGCAGACCAACTCAGCTCAGTGAATAGTTATATGTTAATCTGTAAATAGAGACATAATTACATTATAAGTGTTACAGTGAAATTGTATGAAGTATATTCTTTCACTAGGCTTTCATGGGTGTACTGCATTAAGGTACATTTAGGGAAACATTTAGGGAGTGTTAGAGAGTGAATGAGAGTGTGAGTCAGAGTATAAGAGAGTGAGAGCGATGAATCACAATGTAGAAGTTTCTTAGCCGAAACCTATACATCATAGTCATTGATTTACAAATTTCACAAGGTTCACTGTTAATTAATTGCCTGTCTCTGTTAAATTTCTATGGTAAAATAAATTATATCATGTGATTTATGTAGCTATGTGGGTTTCTCGTTTGGACCTAGTTTTTGTGCCTGTTAAATATCATTCTCACTAATTGCTGCCTATAAAAGTGTAAAGAACAATTTTCAACACATGTTACAATACATTTTACTATTGTGACATTTTACTTCATGTAATGTAAATGATCCCAAACAAATATATTTGGTGCTGTGCAGTCTTCCGGTGACATTTAATGAGACATATGGGACTAACACATTATGTAGAACAAGTATATCTTGTAGGGAAGATGTATAAAAAGACCACTGTGGAGAAATGCACATTTATAAGGCTCAGTAGTTATAACGGTAACCAACACCATTGACCATTTTATGGAGACATGCTTGACATCCACAAGTCACACTGCATATCCTACTTTTCACTGTTCAGTACACTTTCAAATCAATGTACTATGTGTTTTTACATTTTAATATAACTAATCTACAGATTTCTATGTATAGAATCTAGTGTTTAGCATAGAAGCAAGGAAAGAAACCAGAGACCAGAGATATGGTATATTGGTAATGATTCGGCTGATTACAGTATTTAAGACATCTGGGTACATATAGAATTTGTGTATGTGAAACCCTAATCTTTAGAACTGAACAAAAACAGAACCAGTTTAAACCAAAGTCCTATTAATAAATGCCAATATTTGCTGAGCCTTTTCTTTCACAGCCTATTGTGTCTAGAGTGTGGCACGATAACAGATGTGGTGATAGGCATGGTTTCACCAGTGGTGGCAATGTTTGATTTAGTAGAGAATGACAAAAAGACTACTGAAGGAAGAGGAACTGACAAAAAGAACTGAAGGAAGAGGGGATAGAAGAAAGATATAGGGGAAAAGGGAAGTGTAGAAGGAGAGGAGACAAAAAAGCGGAAGAAAAGGCAAGAAATAAAAGCGAATTGATAGAGAAAGCAAAATAGACAAAGGAAATGGAAAAGGAAGAAAAAAGGAGAACCATTGATCATGTGTTGCATAATTCCCACTATGCATTTGTTGCATTATTTATCTACTATCCAAGCTAAAAAATATAGGTATGACGAAACCAATTTTTGTCTCCTCTCTGCTTCGAATGCATGGTTTGTTTTTCCGTGCTTAAAATGTATTTAACACTGCTTTTTCTTTAAGATGAATAAAGCATAAGTTTTATCTTTACCTATGTATTTTTAATACCTAGAAAAGGTATATATGAAACAAGGTATTGCGTTATACATTTTGTACCTGGCTCGGAACATTTGTTCCTAACTTTGTAAAACTTGATGTTTTCTTTCTCTCCATCATATTTAAATAGATTTCTTAAAAAACAAAGTGATCTCATTACCTACACTATTTAAAATTATCTCCTACCATATGGTCCTTTTCAGAACACTAGGATGAATATCTTATTTGTCATGCTTTCAACATTTCTATATATAATTTGTTGTGGTGCACACATATGATATGCTGTATAGTCATATGGGTATTATATTATTGGAAATTTAGACGGCAGATAGGACTAGTAGATATATACACCAATCAGCCATAACATTATGACCACCTGCCTAATATTGTGTAGGGCCCCCTTTTGCAGAACAGGCATGGACTCCACTAGACCTCTAAAGGTGTACTGTGGTATCTGGCACCAAGATGTAACAGCAGATGCTTTAAGTCCTGTAAATTGTGAAGTCCTTCATGAATCAGACTTGTTTGTCCAACGTATCCCACAGATGCTCGATTTGATTGAGATTTGGGATATTTGGGGGCTGAGTCAACACCTTGAATGCGTTGATCCTCAAATGATCCTCAAACCATTCCTGAACTATTTTTGCTTTATGGCGGGTACATTATCCTGCTGAAAGAGGCCAATGCCAGCAGGAAAGAAAGTGTCTATGAAAGGTTGTACATGGTCTGCAACAATGCTTAGGTAGGTGGTTTGTGTCAAAGTAACATCCACACATATGGCAGGACCCAAGGTTTCCGAGCAGAACATTTCCCATTGCCTCCGCCGGCTTGCCTTCTTTCCATAGTGAATACTGGTGCCATGTGTTCTACAGGTAAGCGACTCAAACATGAATCCACATGATCTAAAAGAAAACCTGATTCCGCAGACCAGGTAACCTTCTTCCATTGCTCCTGTTCTTATGCTCACGTGCCCATTATAGGCGCTTTCGGCAGTGGACAGGGGTCAGCATGGGCACCCTGACTGGTTTGCGGCTACAGATAAGCAACAAACCGCCTGTATGTTTTGAC
This sequence comes from Spea multiplicata, assembly GCA_009364415.1. Taxonomy (NCBI): domain Eukaryota; kingdom Metazoa; phylum Chordata; class Amphibia; order Anura; family Pelobatidae; genus Spea; species Spea multiplicata. The sequence continues at coordinate 108,612 of VKOC01016468.1, forward strand.
ACCTTTCTATCAGAACCAGCATTAACTTTTAGCCACCACAATTTGGCCCTTGTCAAAGTCGCATTTATCCTGCTTCTAACACATCAATTTTGAGTACATAATGTTCACTTGCTGTCTGATATGTCTGGATCGCTGACATGTACCAGGATAACAAGATTATCAGTGTTATTCACAGTATGTATATGTATCTGTGATATAATATATAAATATTTTGTTAAATAATAATAATATTTTCTACGTTTATTTGGATTATTATTATTTTTAGTCACATATTCAGATTGTGTGCGATTTTGTTGTGTTACTATTCAAGATATAAAATATAATTCTCTGATGACCTTAAATATTTTCCCAATAGGCAATGTCTTGTATTTCAGCATGATTGCTCTCATCTTATTCTTCATAATTGTATGTTGCTCTAGAAGGTCTGCTAATGAGTGGTGGCTTGAGGAATGAAATGCCTCCGACAGCCACAGCTACTATGTACCTCACTTGGGGAAATAGCTGTCAATGCCGTAATCAGCTGAATGCTTCTTGAAGGGCTAACTAGTGTTTCTAAAATGACATTAAAACATGTAATATTGGTGTATTCTATGCATCCAGAGAATTCTAGTGAAAGTAAATGTGCTAATAAAATCTCAAATTAAGTACTTTTTTTTTGAAAACATGTTTTAACCCTTTATCTGGTTGGCAGGCAGAAGACTGTTTTTTATGTGATTAAACCCTTCAGCGGAAAGAATAACCCGACAGCTCTTCAGCCATCATATGCACTTCAATGCATATGCTAGCTGAGTTAATTTTTTGTGTGGTCCATTTTGCAGATGCATGGGGGATTCTGAAGAATCCCCTCAAATGCATTTGCCCCTTACCCCACCCTTCAGCTAAATGCCCTGCAGCAGATGTGTTTGATTGAACTCATCTATCTGCAAATGATGTACTCCCCTCCAGTCACCTCCAGCGCTGGATCTGTTGAATGGTGCATGTAGGGGGTCTGTTCAATTTGCAGGGGGGTTTCAATGGGAGCACTTTATTGACACTGATTGGTGACAAGACATGAAGGGAAAGTGACTCCTTTGCAACATGGCAAAAGCATATTAAAGTACTCACAAATGCCAAATGCCTTGTGGCCGCTGCATCACCCGGGATGATAACGCAACATATAGGTATTTTTCACTCTGCGATCATAATTGTTTTAGTAATTTGAAGATTTACTTTTTGTTGTTGAAGATACTGAAGTTAAAATAGTTTAAGGATCAAAAAATAACACTTAAGTTCTGCATGAATCAGTAACTCATTCACTCTTACCTAATTGGGTATAAAGTTAGCTCTAGTGTTTCATGTATAATACGCACCTATGTATAATCTGCTGGAATAACTTTAAACTCAATTTTGTAGGAAAAAATAAAGTACCAGGTCAGGTCATTGGCTTATTATCAGTAAGACTCCTGACTACTAATACTGAGTCAGTATTCATTGATCACAAAACAATTTATTATATTAATACTGTTAAAAATAAAATAAATATTGTAAAATAAATAATCTGTAAATAATTTGTATAAAATCACTTGTACATTACAAGTTTAGGCCCCGACATTGGTCGGTGAATCCGATCATTAATCAGTAACCTAAAATGTCACTAATATGTGATCTGATAGAGACTATATATTTTATATTTTTTAATTCTTCTAATACTGGTGCTCCACGGGATCACAGCATTCATTATGACTTGGTCCCCACACATAAGTAGAAATATGCACATATCACACATACACACTGAGTTCTGTACATGTAGATTCAGGCTCACAGCACATGGTATCCCGATTCCTAGGAAAGACCCTAAGAAGTGCCATCTTTACCATCAAACAGCTTGTCAGTGCGACCAAAAAGCCTGCTTGTGCCATCTTTGCCACCAAACAACCTTTCTTTGCCAACTTTGCCTACAAACAGTCTGACCTTGGCATCTTTGGCACAAGCAGCTTGCCTGTGTTAACCTTTGACCCAGCTTGTCAGTGCTATTTGTGCCAGCAAACACCTTGTTAGTGCCTCCAGACAGCTGGTGCGGCCCACCAAAAAGAGTGCCTGGTCCATCTTTGCCACCAAACAGCTTGTCAATTGTCCTTGGCATGCAAGGGTTGCTGGGCCCCCTAGAGAGACTGGCCCCCTTACAGTTGCAAGTGCAACCACTGTGTGCCATTGGATCCATGCAGCTTTCACTCATACTAATCATATGTGACTAAAAAAAAGGTGCTTCTTACTGGCTGATCATGACAGAAAGCAAAAAGCTACCTCTGTCATCACTGATCATATTCCCATTTCCCCAAACGTCCCTGCTGCAGAAGTGGGACTTCATATAACAAGTGGGCCCTTATGTTTCCCAGGACAACAATCAATCTGTTCCTGCTGTGCAGTGCAGACAAGTATATAATCATACTGGGAGACTCTCCAGGTTTGATACATAGTCTCTGGGTAAAGTGGGTAAAGGTTCGCTGGGTTTCCAGTTTTTAGCCTTTGCCTAGGCACGCAGGGAAGCGATGTTTGGCCACATCCAGACCCTGTCCACTTTCCATCCTACTCCCTGCTCGCCGAAGGCTGTCTGGGGCTAGCCTCAACACTAAGTACCCTCATGCCCTCAACCGCATTAGGGATTAAGGATTAGTGAATCCCCAGCATCTGGTGTTTTTGAAAACACATTAACACGGCTCCAGTTGTGCTTGAGTTGCAGTTAGGTGCACAGTCAAGCTGGCTGTAGTAAACATGCAAGTTTGCTACTGTAAGCTCTGCTTCACTGCCAATTCAACTTTTCAAAGGAACCTAAGCACATACCATACATTAAAACAGATTCTTTAAAAAAATTCAATTTGTTGAATTCCCCTATATATTGTAAATATGAGATGTCAAGCAGACACAATCTGAAAATCCAGACCCATTCCCTCATGGTACAAAAGGCATATTTCAGCAGTATGCACCCTTTAGAAACCATATTAATTTTAACAAGAAACTCCAAAAATGTATTATCTTTACTCACAAATGTATTGTTAATAAATTATTACGCTTTTTTTTTATTTTAGAATTATCTTATTTACTGGTGTGTTTGTTAACCTCAATTATTCTTCCTTTCTTAAAACTGCTTTTAATTGTAACAGTAAATCACACTTAGCTGTTTTCGTATGTTAATTCTTTCCACTGGCAACATTAATTAACATGAAAAAGCTAAAAGATTTACTCTGTTTCACATACAGAATAAGGCTCTACATCTTGCTTGGGTCTCTGTTACTGGTACTATAATATTACATTGTACAGCAAACTTGATCTGTGAAAATCATGGCATAGTATGAGTTACATAGTCCTTCGATAAAATAGGGAAGGGACCTCGGTAATAAATAAGGCTGGGGCTCATTGCAAGGCTCTCTTCATTCCTTATTTGAATGGCGCTGGCTGTATGTACATTGTAAATAAAATAATCTGCTCTGGCACTGTGCTATTGATTTCATATACAATATTCAAATGTTATGCTCTGTTTAATCGTGTCAAGTGCCTATGGGATTACAATACTGCACAAATGTGTTAACAATTCCTCAATTGCAACAGGGAAAGCATATTTTTGAATATACCATCAGCTGTGTATGAGTGTTTCCAGGTATGCCTGCAGGCAGAGACAATTCTGACGGGTGAGTGGGAGAAAACGTGCAAAAACACAGTCAGTGTGACAAACTATGACAAGCAGAATTAGAATTACACCCCTACACAGAAATGTACAGATATTGGATACAGTATCGCTCTACATGCCAATCACCAGTACATGTTGGGTTAAATCAATATTTAAGCTACTCTTAGCATTGAACTGCTATATGGCTATTGAATGATGTCATAATATACAGATGATGTCTGATTCAAGGACTCATGGGGCCAGATGAAAAAATACTTTAAATTGTGAATTTGTTAATATTAATTGTTGAGCAACATTACATTAAAAAATGCCTCCTGGTCTTCTCCTTGTATATCTGCTTCTCCCCCCTTTTCCCTAAAGCTCTTTTCTCCCTCCCACCTTGCCAAATTAAATGCTCATTCTGCAAACTGTGTTCTTTAATAGTTCCCCACTCCAAACACTACTTTTTTGCTTGCCTTCATCTAATTAAAGAAAGTATTTATTTTTTCTTTTTTTCTGGTCTCTGAAAATACCTTCTAAAGACCACAATCTAAAATAAAAATAATACGATGCAATCTTTGTGAAGCTAAATTGGAAATAATGTGCTTTATGAAGAACAGTCACTGTTACTTGTTCTTCAACCTTTAGGACATACCATCTTTTACATATCACATTGAAAGAGAATGCAATACCAAACATGATACACAAGGTTGTAGGTTACTATTTCTCCATGGTTATAACCTAAAATTATCATTTCCTTCAGCAATTAAAAAAAGAACAGTGTGATTTTAAGGGTTCTCAAAATCCTTAATCTGTAATCTAATACTTGTGTACTCAGGATAAAGGGTTAACATGGTTTGTGCAGCAAGTAAAACACATGGAAAAAACCCATAGAAGCTGCCACACACTTACTGTACAACTCACTTTTATAATATCCAATAACAGCATTAGTAGTACAGAGTTTATAGCCTCACAAAAGGCATACCACATTCTAGTCATTTTTATGACAGTTTTATTATTAATTACAAAATGCTGTTATAGTATACAATATATGTAAATTAATTTCTCCACTTTCTTATTTTTTTACTTTTTAATATAACTCTTTTTTGTGAAAATAGATTTATTATATTTATATAATACACACAACTCATTAGTGAATTAAGAAAAAAAATGATTTTGTTTTTAATAAATAAAACACTGAAAAAAAACAAATCACTTAGAGTAACTGTAAACCTTATTTTTTCAGTTTTGTAATTAAGTTACTGTAGGCTTCATTGTTTCTTAAAGTCAGCTATCTGAGATATGTTTCCTTGCAGGGGACCTGGATCCTCCTCTCTGGCAGCCGGTATGATGCAGACAACCCCCGCTGCTTCCGGCACTTCCCAGGGGCTTCTATAATTCTGGTGGTAAAATGTGTGCATGCAAAGAGTTAAAATACCAGCATTTAAAATACCCTGGGGTGTCTAGTTTTCAAAAATATATGGTTTTGTTGGGCACACTGAAATGGCCCGGCTCAAAGATGTACCAAATAGGGCATGGGCAGTGGATCCCCAAATGCCAAAGTTCAACATTGAAAAATGTGCATGCCCCAAATGTGGCCCTTTTGCCCCCAAACAGCTAGGCAAAATCATTCATGTGAGGTATCGCTGCACTCAGGAGATGTTGCTGAACACATATTGGGGTGTTTTTTGATAGTGACATATATGAGAACCTTTTAATTCATACCTGAAGTAAAATGTGTGTGAACAAACAAATGCAAAAAAATGACTACCACAAAGTTTGAGAAAGACTGGTGGTAGATATGGTGCATGGAAAGAGTTAAAATAGTAGCATTTGAAATACTCTGGGGTGTCTAGTTTTCAAAAATATATGGCTTTATTGAGCATACTGAAATGGACCAGCTCAAAGATGTACCAAATAGGACATGGGCAGTTGATCGCCAAACGCCAAAGTTCAACATTGAAAATGCGCGTGCCCCAAATGTGGCCCTTTTGCCCCCAAACAGCCAGGCAAAATCATTCATGTGAGGTATCGCTGTACTCAGATGTTGCTAAACACATATTGGGGTGTTTTATGATAGTGACATATACCAGAACCTGTTTATTCATACCTGAAGTAAAATGTATGTGAAAAAACAAATGCAAAAATATTTTCAAAAATAAATGACTTGATGGGGTAAAATGCATTGGCTGGCTTCAAATATACCCGAAATGGCACATGGGGGGAAAGAATTACCAGATTCGGAAAAAATGGCTTTGAAATAGCAAAACGCTACCTGTACTTATTGCCCCATAATGTGTAGAAAAAAGCAAAAAAACATAAAAACATTGGGTATTTCTAAACTCAGGACAAATAGTAGAATCTATTTAGCAGTTTTTTTATTACCTTTTATAGATGAGTAAAAGATTTTTCAACTAAAAGTTAGAAACAGTCATTTTTTCTAAATTTTTCACCATAAACGGGAAAGAAGAAAATTACAGCTAAACACGAGCAGCGCAGAAATGTTAAAACGGCCATTGTCACGAAGGGTACAAAAAGTAAAATCAGCCTTTCTCACGAAGGGGTTAAGCAAATCAATGTTTATTGTTTTCAAGAGACTGTTATTACTAGGAGAGGGGTATCAGACCCCAAAGGTGGGAAGAAGGGGTAACAGAAAGAAAAATGGGTGGTAAATGCTTTATAGGATAGGATATTTTCAATATAGATATCTAGCATTGCAATGTTTTTTCTTTTGCTGCAAGTATCCTTTTGCACCACTGTCCCTGGGCAGCATCTGCAAGGTTTATTGGGTTCTTAATGCTTAACACATGTACCCACTTTGAACCTTAACCACATTTTCTGGGAATGTTGCCAAAAATGCTAATCATAGCTTGTTTAAACCTGCATGATGCCAGATTGACTTTACTCAAATCCATTATTTACTATTTGCTCAGTATTTGAAGGTACTATGTCTCCATATTGGTTAATTGCAACTGTATATGCTTGTGGTTTTTGAAACATTTCCCAAAGTATTTCGAATCTGAGAACCTGAAGTGCATCTCCATGAGAGCTTTTTTTTTTTTCTTTTCAATTTACTGTTTTGGAAAGCACTAAATTTATTCCCATTTATTTCAGGTATGGGATGTTTTCTGATGGATCTTTATATTTGTTTAATCAAATTGAGCATCAGAGCCAGAAGACCTTCCAATGCTCAATACTTTATTGGCTGAATGAATTGGCTACCTACAATAAAGATTACCACAGTCCTGAGGGCAGAAAATATTTTGAGTGCTGTAGAAAGTAGTAACACAGAACTTCTATAATAGACTAACCAACCTCATACTGCCAAAAATACAATGTGAATCCAGCAGTATTAATTATACGCATCATATGTAAACTCATGTATCTCTTAGTCACAAAGCAGTTTGTGCAAACACTTAATAGAGCGACTGGACATAGTTGACATATAAGATAATGGCAGTGCTACATCAATGTAAAGTTTATTGCTTCATTTTTTCAAAGCTGTTGATGCGAGATGAAAACAAATTGGTGAATCAAGTGATTATTTTGTACAATTGATTTATAACAAAGGTTATTCTTGCTTATTCTGAAAATTCACTTTTACTTGGGCATGACCCTACACTGTCTAATGAGTGAAAAAAAAAGATCTAGAATGGGATCAATCATTTGCAAAGCAGTAGCAAGTTTATTATTTCAAAACATCTAATATTTTTTTTTCATAAAACTATAAAGAAAATAAGCATTGGAGACAAGCTGAAGCATTTTTATTTTTTTTAAATCAAACTAAATAAACCACATACAAAGCTCTTCCAAAGAAATGAAAAATGCAAATTGCCTGAGAACGTTCGATATAAAAAGGGCCATCATAATTTCTAACAACATAGAAAAAAATGTTCTATTGCTGATCAAAAATGCAATAGAAAAACACTTGTTTTTACATACAATCCTTTTTGTCAAGAAAAGATTCTTACAATTGTCCTACAAAGTAATATATTCCTGGCTAAGTGTGTATATATATATATATATATATATATATATATATATATAGAGAAAGAGAGAGAGAGAGAGAGAGAGAGAGAGAGAGAGAGAGAGAGAGAGATTAAAGATAGATACATACATACATATATAAGGAAATCTGCCATTGCAACAATTCAGAAAGATGAATATGTTATGACCCAGACAAGACACACAACAGTACACAAGTCCACAATACTTGCTAAGAGATCAAGGTGGTAAAAAAGAAAAAATTATAATCAGCACTCCGATAATATGCTAATTATGTTTTCATGTTTTTAAGTGTCAAGACAACAGTCCTTCAAAAAGAGATAGTTCTTAAAAAGGTGATGACAAGGGATTTCAGTACTATATGATTCACAACAAACACAAATCAATGCACATTTACCTTTGATATTGAACATGTTATCACTTGGAAAATGGAAAATGAATGAGGGTTGCCCCTTTCAAAGAACTATGCGCACTTAATACAGGAATATCCCAATATACAATAATACACGGCAAAGAATTGCTTGCTGGTAGATCTCCTAATCCCATGGCAGTAACAGTACAATACAATAAATCACTTAATGCAAACACATATCCTATATTTTACACATAAAACTGAATGTTTTTTATAGTGATAATTCAATTAAATATGTGCATTTATATTACTATAAAAGCTTTTCTTAATGTATACCTTTTAACAGTTACAATATCAACCTGCAAATAGTTTCATTAAGTATCCTTATCAGCTAAATGCTAATTGTTATGTACAATAGTTTATGGTTATTCTGTATTCATTTTTTAAATTCCACCTTAGGTGTATATTATGGGAGAAGTCCCCTTAACGTCCTGTCCTCAGGATCTTTATGAATATTCCTCCCAATTAAAGATGTACGTAAACATTATTTATTATTTTAAAAAAAAATCATGAATGGATGACATTCTAAGTAATGACTTTTTCACAATATGGCCGGCTTAAGAATCTCGCTAACTCTACACACAATGATGAGGTTGGATACCAAGCACCAACATTTATTATACATATTACCATTGGCTTTTTAAAAGTGTACTAAATTACTAGAAATCAATAAAATGAAACATTAAATTTAAAACTCTTACATTTTAAATTCTTAAGCAATTTTGTTGTGTAGATGTGTTTAATGATCTATAATTAAACTGATCTTATAAAATATTTATTAGAGTTCTAAGTTGCATACATAACTACTATTTAAAATAGCCCAGAGGAACAAAATAAACTTAATTTAGATTACAGTTTACTGTGTAATGAACAATCATTGTCAAATACGTTGTATTTACACAATGAAAGAGAAACACATTTAGCACATAGTACTTATCTGTTTAAACCCTTATTTTAAAATGAATCTGACAATAAGAGTATCTCAATTGTCTGCTCAAAAAATATTTGGAAAGCATACTAATCAGTTTAATTTCTGAGATATTTAAAAAAAAATATGAATGCATCATAATGAACCAAACAATATTTACCACATACTTGGTAATTCAATCAAATGATGCCTATTCTAGGGCTTAGTTTAAACCCATTAAATTCAGGGGCACCTGAAAGGCTTTTTTGGTGCATAAATGGATGCTATCAACTTCAACACAAATATTACAGATACATTTTTTTATGATTTAATATTTTGTTTAATAATTTAATTACTGTCAGTTGTGGAATTATTAATAATGTTAAATAAATGTCTAACATTTGAAAATCATGAACCCATTATGATGTCAGCATGATGACATCATCATGAACCCATTGTGATGATGTCGTCATGAACCCATTATGATGTCGCCATGATGATGTCATCATGAACCCACTGTGAAATCATAATTAATGAAATCATTAATTATTTCCATAAATGATTAATCAATTCAAAGAATGTTTTTGTTCAGGTACCTAAATAAAATACATATCTTAGATCTTATCTTAGATAACAACAACATGGACATATAATACATAATATAAATATATATAAGTCAATTCTTCACGGTTTTAAAGTTGTGTGTTTTATTATAAATTGTATGACAACATTAAGTACAACATAAGATATATACAAATATTACCCGCACTGAATTTTTTTTAAATATACCGTATATACAATATAGTTCAAAATAACAGAACATTCATGACATCCTGCTTATAATGAAATTGTGGTTATTTTTATAAAAAAAAGATTGTAGTGTTACTTGAATGATTTCAGTTATGGTTTTTGTTCTGTCCCCTATTCTGTCCATCATTCATGCTTCATTCTAACTGTTCATTTCAGGTCACCATCATGAAAGCATAAACCTTTACTCCTACACTCTAGGGAACGATACCACTCAGGAGTATTTACCATCTGCACTGAGACCTCCTCCATATGTGTTGTTCCATTCACAGTACATGCAAAAAAAGAAGATACACAAATTGAGTAAACATTTTTAGATAAAATATAGGCTGATGAAGAGTAGGAAGAAGAACTGTATTAATCAGTATTTAAGTAATATTCTGCAAAAGGCATTGATCAAATGATCAGAACATTCCAGATCAGATCGGAGTGCCTTCTGCATGGACTCCAATGCATTCTACTCTATGCAAATTGGTGTAGTGTTATCTAGGTCTTGAGCTAAATTGTTAATCCCTGATAATTATACAATTTGAATGCCATATGAGTTGTCATAAAAATATTAAAATATTTCTTTATATAATTATTTTATTCATTTTACATAATTCCATAAATAATTTATAAGATTATACAAATCAATTTAAAATATATTATAAAAGAAAAAAGAAAACAATTCAAAAAAATAGAATGTAATGTTCAATTCAAAAGCTTACTGTCTTGATCATATCATCTTCTCTTAAGGATATTGTCAGTTAATTCTATATTCTATTTTATTCTTTAAAAAAAAAAAGAAACAGAAATATAAATAAGTCTGAAAGTAGAAATATACCTCAGTTTGCTGCCTTAAGTTTGATGCATGTTTTTGTTTAACAGCTAACAAGGGAAAATGGATGAATGCAGGTCCTTTATAGTTTTTAAATTGTAAAAAAGTTTTAAGTGAAGTTTGTTAAGTGAACAGTAGTCTCATATTTTGGCAGAATAGTGCTTATGTAAATATAAAAATGCATCAAAATGTTTGTCAAAATGCATATTTCTCAGCATCCGTTTTATTAAAATTGCAACATCTGGTATTAATTATTTTACACATCACAGCATAGCAGTTTCTCCTGGGTTTTCTTGGCAGAACATCTTTTTAAGAAAGCATTTAATTTCAGTAAAAAAATGAACATTTTCATAAATATGGTTATGGAATAAAAGACATTCTACATGTATTTCTAGTTAGTTGCAATATTATAAGCCATTATTTTAACCAAGGGGGGTTTTAATGATCTTACCTCTTCCCCCAGGAAGAAGGAAGATAACAATTATCAGTCTGGAACCCATGCTGTGCGCATCCCAACATCCCAACAAAAGAAGGATGAAGAAGTGGCTAAATGTGGGTAAAATACCCCAGGTTTATTTTACTACCCCACTCCACTATGCACTGGGTGGGAGATGGGTAGGGAAATTGTTAGTTCTTCTTTGGTTTATATGCGGATCCCTGTTTATTATTAATGTGTATTGCATATATTCTACAAGTTTCAAGTAAGGACATGCAAGTTCTCATAGGTTAGTCATGCCTTGTCTGATACTCATATCCCCTCATCTGAAACATGAAGATTACTGAATATGTCAGTTGTTTTGTTAGCATGCAAGGGCATGTATCCTCTATCAAGTCCGGTGAGACAAGTTATCCTATAATTAATTTGACTGACCAATGAGTGAATATCTGTCATCCTGATAAAATATTCATTAATACACTAAGAAGTAGAACACTATGGTTTTCAAGTGTTAGCCTTGAGGAATGGTTGTTATACTTGTAATATTGATTCTTAAAGTGGCACTGCCACCAAAAAACTTTATTACTAGTATCAGATTAAAAATCAGTTTTTAAAAGCATTGTGTTTTTTGATACCTTAATGAACGGAGATTTTTTTGCCATTTTTACTGTATGTTGATTCAACCACCACTCCTCTTTTCCATAAATAGTGTACCCATACAAACTGTATATTGTTTTTTAAAAGAACAGATAGAGCTTTCATTTGATACTTTTTTTTGAAATGTGTAGTCTAACATTTTGTATGAATAATTCATTAAAAACTGGAGAATTTTTTTTAAAATACACTTTTACATATATTTTCCCAAATAAATCATCACTAAACTAGTCAATATGACAAGTACCCCGAAAATGTATTAATTCAAGTGTCCTGGTGAAAATGCCTAATTTGTATAGAATTTCCATATACTATGGGGCAAATATTAGAAGGAGTTTATTGTTGTCTCAATTTAGCATACTGGGTTTGTGACTGGAATATAACCCATAACCCATTTTCAACCAATGCTTATGTGTTGATTAGGATTTTTTGCACAGGTTATGCACAGTGGCAGAGAAATCCATCAAAACGTGTTCATTTATATCTCCAGATTACAGAAACAACCCATTTTTTTATTAGGCACAAATTGGAAGGTACTCTGAAAGGTCTTTTGCTGACACAATGGCTCATTTGAGATTATTTAATAATCCCTCAATTCAAAAAAACCACACAAAAGTATATATTTCTAGACACCAAACAACCCAGGCTATGTTGCTATGAACAATTGGACATGTCATGCAGCCATTTGGCCACCAATCACTGGCAAAATTAGGCCTATGTAAAAATTCCTACACTTTTTTCAACAACGCTTCTGTGTTGCTCAGGATTTTTTGCACAGGCTATGTACTGTGACAAATAAGTCCACCAAAACAGAAATACCCCACGAGTATAGTTTTTTTGGGGAATTTATGAAAGGTACAGGGCACAAATCATAAATTGCCCAATTTTGTTTAAAAATTTGCATATTTTCCTTGCTAGCCGTATAGCTCATTTCAGATTGTTTAGCAGTTCCTCAGTTCAAAGTACCCACACAAAAGTATATATTTTTTAGAAAGCACTGTTAAGCTGTTTGGGTACAAAAATGGCACTGTTAAGCTGTTTGGTGATAACAATGGCATTTTAAGCTGTTTACGTACAAATATGTCAGACACAAGCTGTTTGGGCACAAAGAAGACACTGTTAAGCTGTTTGGGGACAAGGATGTCAGAGACAAGCTTTTTACTCACAAAGATGGCACTCTTAATCTGTTTAGCACAACTATGGGACTTTTAAACTTGTTTGGGCACAAAAGATGTCAAAGACAAGCTGTTTGGGCACAAAGTTGGCACTGTTACACTGTCCACGACAAAGTTAGCACTGTTAAGCTGTTTGGACACAAATATTGCACTGTTAAGGTGTTTAAGCACGCAGATGGGACTGTTTAGATGTTTGGGCTTAAAGATGGCACTTTATGTACGCGCAAATGGCATGTGGAAGTACAGTTACAGCGGTTGCTGTTACACACATCATGCTCACATGATGGACTGGCTACGTACTAGTTCAACCAATTTGAGCATCTGTGATCTTTCTAGTATAGTTGACATGGATGAATGATCTTGAAAATGGTGTTGAAAATAGTTGAATTTGAAAACACTTTTATAATAGAAAAACATTTGAAATGGTGCACAAAACAACAAAATATACAAGTATGTACATGTAACATAGTAACATAGTTTGTAAGGTTGAAAAAAGACCTAAGTCCATCAAGTTCTACCTAACCTTCCTATTCGTGATCCAAAAGAAGGTAAAAAAAACCCTAATTAAGCTAATTCGAATTCTGCCACCTTGGGGAAAAAATTCCTTCTTGACTCCAAGAGGCAATCGGATTTCTCCTTGGATCAAGAAGCTCTTAAATATTAATGTTATTCTATTTATATCCCTGTATGTCATGCCTTTCTAAGAAAATATCGAGGCCCCTTTTGAGTATCTAATGTACTGGATAACACCACCTCCATCGGAAGTGAATTCCATACCTTTATTGTCGTCAATGAAACCTGCACTCTTCCGGTCTCAGAGGGTGACCTCTTCTTCCTTGTTCATTTCTGTTAATGAACAGGTCACTGAAGAGCTCTTTATATTGGCCCTGCATATATTTATATATATATATATATATATATATATACATGATATCTAAGCTTAATATACTGATTCAACTGAAGAGGGTGGGGCACAAAGAGGAAAGGGTGGAGTTTACAGGAAAGCATGGGGAAAATTTATATGAGGGGGGCGCGGGTTTAGCCAGGCCTAGGGTATCACTAGTAGTAGTCTAAATAAACCACCGATTTCAGCTCAATCTACTAGACCAGTGGTTCTCAACCTTCCTAATGCCGCGACCCTTTAATACAGCTCCTCATGTTGTGGTGAGCCCCAACCATAAAATTATGTAATTATATATTGTGAAATATGTGTTTTCCGATGGTCTTAGGCGACCCCTGTGAAAGGGTTGTTTGACCCCCAAAGGGGCTGCGACCCACAGGTTGAGAACCGCTGTACTAGACAAACAATCTAAATCCTTGCCCAACCAAATGGGTCGATCTCAATCATCCACCCTGACACTGTGGCTAATGAAAGTCTTTGACGGAAACAATTTCATCGCACAAGCAGGACTTCATCAGAATTGCCATAAAGAATCAGAACAGATGTGGTGTTTGAGCAGGAAAACTATCTTATAACTCATGACTGACAAGAATGGCAGTCTCCAGGTCTGCAGATAAAGGAAGTTTCTTATAGTAAAATGAAACTAAGTTTTTATCAGTATCGTCTTGCTGGATACAGCACTGCATTTTATGCTCAAGGAGAAAAATATTTTTGTCATGGGAATTCCCCTTTAACAAATGTTCTCTTGTTCCCTGTATTTGAGAGAATAGCACTAATTCACAGCACTTTGACATATAGGAAATAAACCACATGGCACCAAATGACTGTGCCATGTGCTATTATACTGTGACACTTCAGCTATGCATAACCAAAGCTGAAAATTGAATTGCACGGGAAGACAAATGACACCTCATGTGTTACTTTCTGAAACCTCTGAATTAACTATCATGTCTGCATGCTTTCTATATCTTTCCTTGTCGTGCTTGCTCATTAACCTACCATACATGTTGATTTTAAATAAATGAAGCAAAATGTCAGTCTAATGATTAAAATCTCAGATATGTAGGTATGTATCAAGATCACTACTATAAACTCTGTAGACTCTTACAGACTGAAATAAGCTATATCACTAATTTATACATGCACATTTCCACTTTAAAGTGTTATCTGCACTCCAAAGAAATTAATGGTGGCCAGGGCCACCCATAGTTGGGTGTGGGGCTAAGAGAAACTCAACTTTTGAGGGGTATCCCTTTGGCAACCACATCATGTAACCAATGCACCTTCTCTCCCTCCATATAGGCATGTAATAGTACATACTGTATTATTTAATGAACATGATATTAATAGTTAGCTGTACCTTTACCCAACTGCTTTTCAACATACTTGCATGCTTATGGGTTTTGTCGTTTCTGTCAAAGCAGGGTCACTTGTATCACAGACAGCCTACAGGAGAACACATGTATTCACTTATCTACAGTGTCCCTTGTAGCTTGAAAGGGAGCAGAGGAATATGCCTACACCCCACACAGATTGGTAACTTTAGTTGTGTGGAGTGGACTCCTATATTCATATAGTTTTCACGGTTTGTGTGAGGTGCCCAGCTTCTACTGCTGGTTCTCGTAACGTGTGTTATTTGACCATTCTGGCACCTTGGTTACTAAGGCACCTGGCAGCAGGACAGGTGGGAGTGTGAGGGCACCATGCAAAAGTTTAGTTGTTTTTGCATGGTGTGTAGGACTACAAGTGTGTGAAGAACAGATCCACTTTACAAATGTGAGTGGTCATATTATTACCGCGCAGTCATGTAACATAATGACAAAGGCAGCCTAGCCCTGTGCAAAGAATGTTGGACCTGTCCGAAGGGCATTTGGTCTCCTACCCCCTGTTCTCAATGCCAAGACAATCAGAATTGTTCCCTGTACCAACATTACCTATATGAAAATATAAACTATAGTAACCCTGACTGCTTATTTTTTCTAAAAAGTCATCCAACTTTTTTTGAACGTATAACCTGAACCCTGGCTGCAAAAAAAAATAATTTCCTTTGCTCAGCTCAAATGCCTTTTCATCTAACCTCAAAGGATGCCTCCATTTTGCTACGAATGAAAAGATCCTCAGACAGGTCTTTGTATTGTCCTTGGCTTGTATTCCGCAGTCATATCCACCTGTAGACATCTAATATCTAAATCATTCAATTTTTTTGGCTGCTGATTTCTGAACCAGTTGTGCAATTTTTTTTTTATGAACTGACACCCAAACTTGTACTAGGTGTTCAAGATATGATTTAACCAGAGGAAATACTCTGGTTATAGAAGAAATACTATGTTTTCATCCTATATAATCATTCCACACTTGACAGAAGACCACAAATTGCTTGTTTTTGCAGCAGTTGCCTAAGATTGGGTACTTCTGGAACGTCTAACATCAATAAGTGCCCTTAGGTCCTTTTCCATAGTGGATTCCATTATAGACATCCATTTATTTTAAAAGTAGCATGCATTTTGTTCTCCCCCAAATGCATAGTTTTACGGTATATTTTACGGGAGTAAAATATATAATATTATATAGCCTTTTCACTTTTACAATAACATACCACCCTATAGTTAAAATGGTCAAAAGAAGGACACTTAGAGGCATTACTAGGGAGGCAGACCTTTACAAATACTTTTTTTATGTGGATAGCAATTAAGGTAACTAAAGTATTTAGAAAATGAATAATATATTTTTGGTACACAGTTTAATGTATAGCTCATTGCTTACCATTTCTCTTTAAGTTAGTGTGACATTTAAGGCTGTGGAATACAAGTCTACCCAGTAAACATTGAGCTCCTGGAAGAGACGGACATTGGAGGGGGTTTGGAGCCAAGATGGACACTTGTATAACACACGTGCTTAACGTGTTGCCTATGTATCAGAGAATGTCAGGCAGTACGTACCTGATGGGAAGGAGCTTCTTTCAGAATTCCTCAGCTGTAAGGTTTAAAATGTAATATGAATGTAATCAGTTCTGCAGCTGGTGTTCTGACAGTAACAGTTTGAAGTTGGCAGTGAGTGTTTTCAAATGCAATCTGTGAAACAAGATGTACCAAACTGTTCTTCATTAGTTATCACAGGGTCACGCAGTTCAGAGTTGACACATACAGTTTACTGAACTAGTCGCTTAAAAGGTAACAACGATACCAAACTGAGCTAAACATGTCAGCTTGTCACAGTTGATAATATCATAAGCTAAAGCGGCAACACATACTGTACAACAGATGTTAGTTCTGAATTTACCTATGCATGGATGAATCACGCTAGTAGTATTTCGAAGGCATATTTATAACAAGAAAATCTTAAAAATATTTCAATATCTATTTGTTGTAAATTCTTTAATTAACATGATTTAAAATAATTTACACTGTTCCAGTGGAGAAAAAAAAACATTTTTAAAAACATACACCAGTTAGTATAAATATACTCGTTCCTAATCTAGGTAAAAACACTGACTTAAATTTTGAATAAGACTACAGTTTTTCAGCTCCCCCTTTTATCAAACCTGAGACATTGTTTCTCATGCCCTGACTTTGTTAAAAACTCTAATTATATATTTATTTTTTGTAACTTTTTTTTTTTTTACAGCATGTATTAGGCTTTGTGCACTAAGGGTGCCTGGAATGTTAATAAAGCCAAGTCTGCAGTCAGAGCCAAGGTCAACATAGAAACTATGGCCTTCAGGAATTATTTCAGTTTAGTCAGCTGCTGGACATGCTAACTATAAACTTGTATATGATTTGCAAATATTCAGCCTGCATCCTTCAACTGTGAAGCAGTGTGTGGGTAATTAAGTCATTTTTAAGTGATGAGCCAGCTCCATGGCATCTCAGTTGGGCTCAGGATCACTATCAGGTAGTATAGCCAGTACAGCCGTATCAGCCGTATCAGACCCAGCCACAGGAGGGACTGTAAACTCCACAATCCCAAACTGGTTTAATCCCTTCATACCCCTACATACAAACCAATCTCCCAGAAACGTAGCTTCTCTCTCGCTTCTACATGATGAGGCAACAGTGCAGCAGCCAGATGATCCTACAGGTACCTAGGCATGAGCTTAACGGATGATCTTGCACTGCTGGAAACTTTCACCTCAATCACTCCGACCTAAGGCTTATAGTTTTTAATTTTCAGAGATTTAGTAATATTTGAACCTATAAACCACAGATTTACTATCCTATGTTATACTAAATTATCTACTTAAATATAAGAACATTTTTAATCCATGACCAATCAGTTTCTACCAGGACTAGCATAAAAAATATTTGTTTATCACAATACCTGGGAAACTACCTCGAATTGGCTATAGAGATATATTCTTCTCCTTCTTATGGTCAGTTTTGTTATGCCTGTATGTTAACTTTCATATTCAGCAAAACTATATTGTATGTATGGGTTCTATTGTAGTTATGTAGTGAAAATCTAAAACCAAAACAGTATATCTACTTTGTGCAGACATTCAAAATAAATTTACGCCTACAATGTGGTCAATACATTGTTTCTGGCAAATTATGAATCAATTGGTATTTGATGTAGAGTTCTTCTCTGCTAAGAAGAAGCTGCTGGAGCAACAATAAATAGTACTTTGGGATTATGTTACTGACAAAAGCATTGAATGGGTGCCAGAGAAACTTGCCAACAGTTTTGTAATGGAAAAGAGATCATAACCTTCAGGTAATTTATATGTAGTTATTTCCACATAGACCAATGCTGTTGTTTAAACGGAGAAGGATTTTTACGGTATGAAGCATTTTCCTACAGATAAATGTTGGAAAGAATTGTTCAAATTTGTGTATTTCAAATACTGTACTTATATATAAATATTTTGAAATGAACAATTAATTAACAGCAACATCTTTTAATATGTCAGGTGCCATCAGCAACGTCCGATAACACCTTAAATCACAGTCTGCTATTGGTTCATATAGATTGAACAGATGAATGGCATAATGAACTATGAGCATATAAATTCAAGCTTTTATGGAAGCTTCAAATACAGTAGCAGTTTGGATGAAATTTGACTGTTCTTTTCATTCAACAAAATCCAGTTTAACCTGCAACAGAACTGTCATGGTCATGATTTTCATAGAGACAGTGGGGCAAAGAAGATTTTAATTAAACAATTAAGAATGCTGCGTTAAGATTATGGTACATTGTAGTTTATTTAGTTCCTGGCTCATGTTATATGGAATAAACATGTATGTTATTAAAAATGATAGCAAAGTCCCATGAAATATCTAGCTTGGAGAACAAATTCTAGTTTTACCTTAGGAACCTTCAGCTAACCCTGAGATCAGCTAATCCTTAGTCAGTACTGTAAATGACAATTATCATTAAAGGATATTTTTTTTTCACATTTATTTTGCAGAAATAGCAACCTTGTAACAGCTGTTATAAGCAACTGTCATGTCCTTGATGTTGGATCGGGTCTTATTAGTTTCCATTTAGCAGATGTTTAAGTTTTCTTTTAAGTGTTTTCCTCAAATAGTTCATACATCTGATATAGCATATAGCTGTGCTTTATTGTTATAGGATCATATTAAAATGTTTTTAGAAACCATCTGTCTGCTTTACCACAATTTATTTTATGCTAACATTTACCATATTTCAAGCTTGTCTTTGTTCATAATTAATTGGTGTTATTTCATGGCAATGGTGAAATCCTTTCTGGTCTTTGGTCTAAGACCATGGCATGTTCTAAACTCAGTTTCAACCAGAAAGCATACTCTGCTTCTCTGATCTCGATAACTGGCCAACCACACCATATAGGACCAGGACCCTGACAGGAAGTAGGAACTACATCATTTGGAGAATCAAAAGACACAACGAAGAGATGTGATGCGTGCGTGCTGTCACAGACCTTCATACCAGCACTCCCTTTGTGTAGAATGTTAATGCTGAGCACCAGGATGTGAAGATCACTGGAATATTAATAAAAGTTCCTGTCTGTATATGAACTACCACTTCCATATACTTGTCTGAATAGTGCAATAATAGCTTAGAGACAAACTAGGCAGCTTTCCAACATTAACAAGCAAATGGTGGTAGAAAGAGCAGGGAATCCCGAGGTTGGTCCTGATGACATTAGCATACTACTAAAAATTGCAGTAAACATCACAAAAAGGTGCTAGACCTTGTCAAATATTTACTATACGGAAAATGTTATCAATGGACTCTTCAGTGGGAATATTGCATGTTGATTTTTAATAAGACATAGTTACATTGTGGAAGATTTAAGGAGCTGATTAGTATCTTTGTCTACTTTCTAAAGGCATTTTTTATGTTCCTAGCCAGTTTTACAACCATTTTCCAGTATTCCAGTTTAATAAAATGAATACATTTCCCTTTATCTTTCAGGGAACTTGAATTACAGGTATTTCATTTTGCTACTTGTTATTCGTACCAAGACCAGTTATAAAATGTCTTAAATAATTCATTTCTGGCTTGTGCTTTTGGTTTTATATAAGGTACTGCAATCATGTGACATAAAACACGTCTATGCTGACATATCTGTGTTTTGTTATTCATTCATAATTCGTTCTATATTTTCTTTCTGCTCTGACTTTTCTTATTCAGCCTTCAGCAGCTTTGTAAGCAAGAACGCATACTTGGAAATTCCATACAAGCTCAGTGTGATACCTCATGTCCCTTTTCTATTATGTAGTTCACAACAGCAATAAAATAAACAGATGTCTAATACAACATGCAACATCTGTACATAGTATATAGCAGTTCATTCACCTTGAGCCTCTGTTACTCGTTAAAAGGCTCAGTGACTTATATTTGATTGCCTAGATCCCTTAGGCCATTGTTGAGGATAAAATGTTCCTCCATACTTAACTCACGGTCCTTGACAAACTGCTAATATTTCCCTCTCCACTCACTCTGTTGTTTAGAAACAAGGCATCCCCCTCAGGCATGGGGAGATGTGGTACTGCTCCTTGGAATTATATGAATGATATGCTCCACAATGGTCTGCTAAAACCATTCCCTCAATCTTTTCTGGCATTACACTTTACCACGGAACATGTTGTGATATGTTCAACTAAACAGCTTTGCTCAATCTTTGGAGGTATACCTAAATTCTGCTCAGTCTCCTACCTTTCTTGAGACAGCGTGTTTTCAAAGTTATACCCATGGGATTCACATTGCAAATCTACATGTATTTACTCTCATAAATCTCAAATTTAATTTATATCCCCAAGTAGTAAAAGGATGCTGCTCACACACGGGGAGACTGCTGGGAAGATATTCGTGAGGTTATAGCATAGCAAAAGCTTCTAAAAATCCTGCCACAAAGATCTCAAAAATGTAATTTAGCTTTCTTGTGTTTGTGCTGTACAGATACAGAATCATAATCACATAACTATACATGTACCAGATATACCAGATTAAAACACACACATGACCATCCTTGTCTCAGAGAATAGAAGAACTTTGCGGCCATCAGCTGTTTTGAATTCATAAAAAGTTTGCAGCTGCAGGACTAATCTGAAGGTTGTAAAAAAGAACAGTACAAAAAAACACATATCCTCATATATGTATTAGACTGAAAAAAATGAACTGCAAAAGCGACGAAAATTCGTCACGATTCATCCGTTCATCACCATGTGTAGCTGCCGCCATTACAAGCCATTTTGGTGCTCGCGATGAGGTAAAGTATGTCAGAGTTTTCCATACTTTTTTCACTCTGGCCAATCAGCATTTACTATTTTTAATTATCTTTCTACCATATCAGCTATTATTTTACATTAATAAATAAATATAAGTGACAAAACCAGGCATTTTAATATGTATAATATATAATATGGGGGAAATTTGGTGCTGCTCCATGGGGCTGCATGTGTCTATCATCTGCCAGCGTCTGCCTGCCCAGGGCCAGTGCCCTACTGCTACTGCACCTCTTTGACCGTCCTTACTCTGGCGGAACTTTTTAAAATTTCTATAATATTTGGGAAATTCAGTCCTGCTCCATGGGGCTGCATGTGCCTATCATCTGCGAGTGTCAGCCTGTTCAGGCCCAGTGACCTACTACTACTACTACCGCTGCACCTATTTGACCGTCATTTCTAGAATGAAAACATAATCCAGAAGGTGTCAGGGACCTCCTCCTCTGGGAACGCCCCCCCGAATATAGTTCCGAACTCAAAGAGGGCCCCAAATTTTGTCTGACCCAAGCAGCCAGGAAACAAAATTAGTTGCCTAAAAACTAACATAGAAAAAACCAAAACAACACTTTGTTCAAATCGCTGTTCACAAGTGTAGTATGTAACCTCAGCTGCTTCTGCTTGGTGTTTATCTCTTAAAGCTGGCATTCCACACCAAATAATAAATATTCTGTTGATATAAAATGTAATATTCCGTTTTTCAGTCTGATACCTCTTTTTTGGCAACTCTCCCCCAAATGCCAAAAAACTAACCAGCCTGGAGAGCTATTACTCCCCTGCCTCCATGGGTAGCCTCTCCCTGACTGTAGTGCATACTTTTGTATATATATTTTTGTATATATCTATCTATATATATTATATATATATATACCGGTATATATATATAAGATATATATATATATATATATACACACACATTATTATTATTATTTTCCATTTAAACAACAATATATTACGTGGTGTTATATAACCATACCTGGGAACTCTCCAGGTTCTGCCTGGAGACTCTGGGAGAAGCAGCGCTTCTCCGGTTTCCCAGGTCGGCACCTGAATCCTCCTTGTCATGGGAGCAGGGTCCTGACAGGCTCCACTTCCCCCCAATTTCCCCTTTACATGAGAGTGTGTCCTGCGTGTCCGACGTCAGTGGGACTGCCCGCAACATCAGCAGGACCAACCACTGACATCAGTGGTTAGCCCTGGCCGCATCCTGCAAGGGGCAACCTTTGGTCATACCCACTCCCTGTCCATACTGCTACTCCCTGTCCCCTACTCATGCCTACTGTCTGCCCATTTCCCCTTTATATATTACTGGAGCTAGCCCCAGCCTTTTTCTTGGCTAGCTCTCACCAAGTCTCATCCACAATTCCAGGAGTGGCTCTGGGCAGCCAACACTAAGAGATCCCTGGTATGTTAATCACAGACATGAAAAAAAGGATGATTAGAATATGTATGATGTATCCTGGTCTAGAATTTTATGAACAGATTATTTCTACTTTAACCTATTTCTATAATTCATATTGTTCATGTTATATTTTTATGAAAAAATAAAACACCTATTGGAGAATTATCATTTTTTTTATTTTTACTTTAGAATAACTAAGAAGGGCAACCGTAAAATCTGTGTTACAATAACATGGAATTAGTTTTATAAAAAATTACCTTTAAACGCATGCAGTATTCAGAAAATACAATACTATACGATCATTTAATTATAATTGAAAACTCACACAGCTTTCTCTATTCAAGGAACAGCTTCACAGAGAATATTTTGTTAAATGGCCAATGTATTATTAGCATTACATAGAAGTACGTATTATATAGATCTAAATCTTACTTCGTTAAATTGGGATTCCATATTTCATTTACATCAATCGCAGTTATTGCAAACTTCTTTCTCTTTGATTTTGTTAAAATGAAAGATAACAGATAATTCTGAAATATTGCTAAAGCTTGTGGATAGACACTAATCTTCCAATTAATGTAGAGCACACCAATGAAATAAGAATATCCCAGTAAAATATATATTGCAGCATCCTCCAGCCCCAACAACATTTCAAGTGGCCTAAAGAAGATACCTTGGTGTCAGGGTTTCATGAAGACTTTTTAAGTGCTGTGATCTATTGATGAGGTGTCTTCGAGATAAATAAGTAGTATTCTACTGATGCAATTTACTACCGTATGTTAACACATTTCTGTTGTTTATGAACATTTTACCGTTGTGACAAAAAATCAACACAAACACATACACGGTGATGACATTGATGATGACATTTATATGTGATAGCTTATGTTACACAGCCAAGCATGGTATTGACAAGATAATAATATTTTTCTCTCATATGATATCATATCATGTAATCTCAAGGTATCATGCATGCAAAATGTATTGAATTATAACATAATAGCCCCCCTCCCTCCTCCAGCATAATGCCCTGCATACTCCAAGTAAACACTATTAAATATTAGTTATATATTATATATTTTTTATATATATATAATATTATATAGTTTTTGTTTTTTTTAATTTTCAAATTTATAGTATCTTAGTGATATTTTTTTCCATTTTTTATGTTAGCATTTCTGTTTATTTTAAAAGTTATGTTTTAGATTACTACTCATCACTACTTACATTAAGACAGAGTAAGGATTATATGATGGATTACAAATTATACAAAAAATGATCTTATTATCTTATTAGAGTAGGCACTCACATTGTAATGAATTGTTTTTACAATTCTCTTAGAAAACTAGGGGATGCATTCTTCCCTATATAAGCCACCACTGGTTAATCCATAAAAAGCATGTCTGCTAATTACACTAGACTAGAAACAAAATAGTGGCATATTGCAGAGTTAACATATAGCGTAAAAAGGAAAGCAATAGGGGACCAGTAATCATGCTGTAATAGCTTAAATTTGGACTGTGTACCAGATGGCTAAATGGCAGAACTAACATTATCAAAGTAACTTACTTTAAATATAGTGTTACACTGTACATTCCACAATAGCTCTAAAAATCTGGAAAATCATTAGTCCATAAAATTGATGATATTAATTGTACTTTCAGATATCAAAATATGTTTAACAAATGTATACGTAATAAAATAGGTGTTTTAACGCACAACTGCACACACCTGCATGAATAGGACGAGGCTTTGAGGATAGAGAGATGACATTTTCATCTCAATGGATGAAATCATTTATATAGTTTATTAACCAAATAATAAAATACATGCACAATAACCAGCTAAAAGAACAACGAAACAGAACATACTTAGGTCCCTTGGTTTTTGCTGCTTCACGGTGCGAGATGGGCTCCAGGGCTGAGCGCCAGACAGCATACACTGATCCGTGGCAGATTCCCATTTCCTCCTCTTAAACTTTCATAGTAATACATGAAGGTGTAGGAGAACTTGTCAGCTAAAGCGTGCTCATTAGCGCATGTCTCAAAACTTGTGGTTACCTTCATCAAAGAATACTTACTAACCTTTATATGTGCATTTGTCCTTGCACTGGGTACATAATATGTAGGGGTATGCCATTCCAATATATTATCTTGAGACAGAGTTTCTGTTTTTGCCCAAACCTATCTGAAAAACAGCAAGCCTCTTTATTAACCCTTTACTTTAACAATTAACCCTTAAATAAAAATGTCTTCATCAAGCACTACAAAAAAACAAGTTGATCCCCTGCTGATTTTGTATATTTGCCCACTGAGGTTCTCACCCAAGATTTCATGGTACATGACCCCATTCATCATCCCTTTGATGCGGTAAAGTTGGTAGGGATGGTGTTCTTGGGGTCAAAGGCAGCATTCCTCCTCCTCCAAACACGCAAGTTGAGTTGATGCTAAATAGCTCGATTTTGGTCTCATCTGACCAAAACACTTTCATAACACTTTCGCCATCTGAATCATTCAGATTTTCGTTGGCAAACTTCAGACGGCCTGTACATGTGCTTTCTTGAGCAGGGGGACCTTGCTGGCGCTGCAGGATTTCAGTCCTTTACGGCATAGTGTGTTACCAATTGTTTTCTTGGTGACTATGGTCCCAGCTGCCTTGAGATCATCTGCCGACAAGATCCTCACCGTTCTCATGATCATTGAAACTCCAGAAGGTGAGATCTTGCATGGAGCCCCAGACCGAGGGATTGACAGTTATTTTGTGTTTCTTCCATTTGTGAATAATCGCACCAACTGTTGTCACCTTGTCACCAAGCTGATTGGCGATGGTCTTGTAGCCTACAATCTTGTCCCTGACATCCTTGGACAGCTCTTTGTCTTAGCCATGGAAGTTTGGAATCTGATTGATTGCTTCTGTGGACAGGTGTCTTTTATACAGGTAACAAGCTGAGATTAGCAGCACTCCCCTTAAGAGAGTGCTGCTAATCTCAGCTTGTTACCTGTCTGAGTAAAATGGAAATCAATGTATAACGTATGTGAAATGCGTTATTCTGGATGTTTTTGTTGTTATTCTGTCTCTCGCTGTTCAAATAAACCTACCATAAACATTGGATTCAGTGAGCATATTTGGTAGACAATATTATTGCCATTCATCTATTCCGGCAGCTATCTGTTGATGTATTTTCCTCACCCACCATCAACACAAAGATTGATGATGACATTTGTACATGATAGCTTATTGCCATTGACAAGATAATAATGTTACTTAATCTCATATGATGACATCATGTCATGTGATCTCAAGAATGTGTTGAAGTATACCATAATAGTACCTTCTGGACTATGTATCCCTAGGATTGAATCCTTTCTAGGTTTCATCTTTGATTCTTTTTAAGGTTTTACTTAAGGGTTAAGTTATATATTATATGTATATTTTATATACTTTTTGGGCCAATGCAGCTGCCGAGGTGTCCCAGTGTCATCACTCTCACAGATTCCTGCTCGAATAATAACGACCAATAAGTACACAAAGCAAAGCAAGAATTCAACATATAGCCAGTGAATGCCAGTTAAAAAAACACCTACCTAAAGCATAAATATTGGGAATTCTGTCACCCTATATGGCCATTTATTGCTTGGCCCGCCATTACGTCAAAGTACGACAAAGTACTCAATTTTGAAAAAAAAGAAAAATATCTATGCTACGGAATAGCAGTAAGATTTCTCCTATGTATAATGTTTCTGTTTTGAGAGCTCAGTGAATTCTTTATCTTTACTGCTCCTTTAGTAAATTACCTTTTCCGTTGCTGGGTTTATGACATTCTTTTTTTCAGTCTCCTGTTTTGCTTTGTGCATCCTTTTTTGATGAGCCCGTAGAGGGCGGTTTTCAGTGACCTTGATTATATTTCTAGATAACTGTCATATTCCCCTGCAAGCTATCGTTTAGGATGCTTTATATCCAAATACTTTCCTATGGTCCAATCCTTTTTAAATTGTACATTTACCTTCTTTGCGGCACTGTCTGATATTAAAATTCTAGGCAGACCCACCCCACTGCAACCTGTTCGCTATATCTACAATTTAATGCAGAGCTAAGTTATTTAGAATTTTCTTCTGCGCTAATATATTCCTAAGTATAGTTTAGCATCTCCTTTGTACCTTGTGTACAGAGGCTGCTTAACCTTATTACCTACTGTGTGCTGGTTTGTCTCCACCTGACAATCTGTCTTGTACCCACTAGCTACTCTACCCAGTGATGAAGAATATTTGGTAACAGCAATATAATGTCACGTAGCAGAATAGAAAAAAGTCAAAGACTGTACTCCTTTTCCTCAAACCTTTTATAATATGACACTGATACAGCCTGTCCCACCTTACTTAATTGCTTTTGGACTGCAAAACTAGAAACATGTTGACATTGAAATTCTGTATTATTATGTGAACAGCATCAGCACCTACATTGCATATCTAGAGTACTTTTTAAATTTGTGTAATCGTTAATAATTAAAAGGTCTTATTTAATCAGATTTCAATACCTAGCTTTTCATGATTTTCAACAATACTCTTTTCAAAGAAAATCCAATGATCTGCAATAATATCTCATGCTACCCCATTCATGCATCAGATTTCAGGTAAGAGATTGGTCACCTAAATGTTGCCAGTTCCCGGCACTCAGGCTTCTTGCCCTTTCCCTTTTACGTTGTATGCTTGTTTACATTGTTCCCATACATTGAAACCAAAGCCCATGTGATGGTAAAGCCATGCGCCAGACCGTTGTGATTGCTTGTGTCTTTAAAAGTTATTTTTTATTGCGATGTTCTCACAATCGTAGGAAGCTTATATAAAAGATATTTTTTCTCATAGAGAAAAACAACTGAAACAGTAAGCTTATCAAGACAGGTCAAGATTTTTTAATCAAATCTAGGACTCCTGTTTACTGCAAGCTTATACAAGGGTGAAGGAACACTTCAATATTCTGGCTGCATTATATGGAACAATGACATTTCAAGTAAACACATTTCCGTTATACTGTTGAATTAATTCCATTTGTACATACCTTGTATTCTTTGTTACCACAACATGACCTTGGCACCAGCTTATAGTTATTTATGAAGCTTGTCCTGGTAGTGCTTTAGTGATTGCTATTCACTGAATTCCACTGTATGTTTCAAATGTTGACCGTGACAAACATGACATTCCTATATATTCCAATTTATAAAATTAAAATCATATGGAGACTTTCGGTAGGCGGCCATACCTGCAAGCAGCAAACTGAAAGGGCTCTCCCACGACGAATGCTTGTTACTTAGCCTAAATCATGAGGCGTAGCGATCTTAATTAGTAAGTCTCTACCTTATGAATTACATAATAGGATAATTGACCCCAATGGTAGATATATAATTTTAGATCTTACCATATATCGCCAACTATTTAATATTGTAAATGTATATGCTCGTAATTATCCAAAACACTCTTTTTATGTACAATTATATGAGGTGCTTATTAATCTTTCTTTCCCCTCCAGCTTTCTCATATGCTTTAACACAGTTCTCGACGACAAACTGGACAGGACAGGATAGACTTTGCGCCCATTGACTTTTACAGAAGGTATCCACTTATTCACCCACAAGCTACACATGATAGACCCATGGCGTGTCACACACCCTACTCATAAAGAATACACACATGCATCTAAGGTACACCACTCCTTTTCCAGGATCGATATGTTTCTTAAATCAGCTACACTCTTACCATTGATATCTGCTACATGAAAAGATACGATAGTAGTTTCGGATCCTGCACCCGTCCATCTCACTGTCACCTAACACATCGAGCTCCCATAGACCATGGGGATTAACTACCCATTATGTTAATAAGGGAAATTTTACCACCATGTTACAAACATCCTGGGCAAACTATCAATGATAATTTGGACCATATCGATAATCACGTGCAACGTAAATGATGGTACAAGAAATTCTTTGATCGAGTCGATACAGTGCTTTGATCGTGATTTTACTGATTATTCCACATGTAATGACTCACATAAAACCAAATATATGGAATGCAAACAACTCTTAGATGCTCTGATACTTGAAAAAGCACAAACCCAGACGTACTATACAAAAAAAAAAAATTCTGGTGGGGAAATAGGGCTGGGAAACTACTGGCCAATATGACAAAATCCCGTAAACCAAGACACATAATCCATAAAATAGTTACAGATACGGGAAATATCACTCTCGACACTAAAGCCATCAATCATGCATTCTCCACTTTTTTTTTTACACATTTATATAGGCAGACCAGGATGACACAAAGTTAGGTATACAACTACTGCAGAAAGCAAAATTAAATAAGCTTAAGTGCTATCATAACGGAAGAAGAGGTTAAACACACTATTCATTCCTTGTCCAGCGGTCGGGCCCCTGGCCCAGACGGCTTCTCCGCTGAATATTATAAAATACTTTCCCACCATCTTATACTATCCCTCACTACACTATATAATGACATTTTTCTAAATAACTGCCCCGTATAGTTATTGACACGCTTCAACACCTCTAGATTAGAACTGTTGTCGGTTTGGGCTATCCATATGGCCCTGGTGGCTGTGATAGGACCAAGTCTGGATCCACAGCACCGTTCTCATGCTTTATTAAGCCTTGACGCTTAATGTAATGATTCTATATACTTTCTTGTAAAATGGGAATTGTATACAAAGTGCTCCATGTGCTTTGCTGCTTTGCTGTTACCAACAAATCCGTTAGAAAGTACTGACTTTTCTAAACTGACACACACTTGGCTCTTTTGTTACAGATCATCAACCGGTTTCTCTAATTGAGAACGTAGTTTGAGTTTGTTATAAGATTTAAAAGGTCATTGTGACATATTAACCTTTCCTTTCTCATGTCACCATCAAATATCATAGAATTATTCATAACTCTTGACAGTAATTAAAAATGATTGCATAAAACAGGTGGTTTAGCTTGAAATGAGAAAAGGTATAAACATACAACTAGGAAGTTGAAAAGTCAGCCCCTTCAAGGAGTTTTTGGTAGATTTCTATAAGTGTGATGGTGCCTATGTTTAATTACAAAATTCAAATACCAACTTGGTTACTGAATTTTCTGGAATATAATGCACATTTTTAGGATGAAAAATACAAGAAAATAGTACCGGTATGTTTTAATAGACTGTTTTTTTTAACTAGTTCAACTAGTTTAACTAGTTCATGGTCTAAAAAACATAATATATACTGTTTATTGGACCATATGTCCTCTTTCAACAATAAAAAGGCTTGTACAAGTGTGATACAGATTTATCTGTACACTGCATTATATCAGTCATATCATTATGACCACCTGCCTAATATTGTGTAGGTCCCCCTTTTGCCATCAAAACAGCCCTGACCAACACGGGGAGATGGGAACATATAATAATAGCTCCCATGGGCGTCCACAGAAATGATTCTGTGTAGGGGTGCTACTTTGCAGGAATCTCCTGGAGAGTGATGTGTGCATCGATGCGGTGCATCTCCACAGTGACATCACATTACATTCTAATGGATTAGGCATTCACATTCTAATCCATTATTTGCTATATTACACATCCAGTAAGACATTTTTTGGCAAAGATCATTTGTAATTTGTATGTTTTTGTTTTTATAAGTAGGGTCCTCCTTGGCCTTGCCACTGCCCAAAAAGCCATTCTTGAGTTAGTGTGCGCCATATGGTATAGGTTGAAACCATAACTCCAGATTGTTCCATGTCAGCTTTAAGCTGCGTGGATGTCTTACATGGTGTTTTTTTTCAATTTGCACCAAGCTTAAAATACTTTTCTGATCAGTTTTCCTCTTGCCACCATGTTGCGGGAGGCTCTTGACAGCTCCATGAGCAGCAAACTTCTTAATAACATTGCAAACTGGTGAAACAGTGGTCTTTGGAGAAGGCCTTGTACCTATTAGAATTCTTATGTATGGAGATGATAGTGTTTGTGCTGCTCTCAGACAGCTCTCCTGTCTTCACAATCATGAAAAAGTAGCAGGGAATAAAAACAACCTTTTCAAGCATTAAAGCCATCAATGATAGGTTAATTCAAGCCATGTGAGCGCTGCCCGTTTATCACAGGTGAGTCTAATTGCACAGCAATGACATTCTAGATATTCTTTTAAAAATTATTTGAATTCCCCAAAAGGACATTAACTGTGTCATGGCACTGTTTACATTTTTATACATTTTTTTATTGTTTTACGTTTTGCTTTTATGTACTAAAAGTATGAGTCGATATAAGCCAAAGTTGTTTCCCTACAAACTTTGTTCAGGAGATATTGTACTTTTTTTTACTCATTTTATTTTAAAAAGCATATATTGTTCTGTATCATTCTGGAATAAATTATTACTGATAAAAGTACTGATTTGGTCAAAGTTATAGATTATCTAAATGTATTCTATATTGACTTACCTTCCTCTTGAGATTTGTGAACATGGTCAGATTTTTCACATAATATGAATTATAAAATCAATTTATAGAGTATGTCCATTGATAAAGGTCCGACATGAGTCAAACATCAGTTTAACCTAATAGATCTTTAGCAATGCATTGATTTAACTATCAATGTATATATTACCAAAGCTTTTTCACCTTGACAAATGGTTTAAATGTGTCAGCTTAATATCTTAAGGTTTGTATATATTTCCCTTTTTCAGAAGAGATAAATAATTTTGGTACAATATTTAAGAAACTATCCCACCTGGGGAAATATTTTGCCTGTATTTTAGATATTCTAATAGCTCAAAATTCAACTTTAACTAAACCAGTACCTCAAATATCCCTATTTTATTATTTTTATGTAGGCAATACTTACAATATGTATATGCCGTATGATTTATACCCTAGATATTATAGAAAGGGTTAACCGTTTTATCTTATTTTTTGTTGACTATATTTAATATTATTATCATTTGTTATATTTCTTTTGTTGTTATATTTTTATTGGTAGCCCTTTAGTTTGTATGGTATTTTTTTGTTTATAATTAAAAATATATATTTAATTATTCTTTTTTTTTTTTTATTTAGTTATTATTGAGAGTGATTTTTTTGTTTCACTTTAAAATGAATACCTCAGAGGTACTTATGAATAATAGTAAGGATTCAATCAGTGTTTTGAAGTCTGCCTGTTTGCTATTTCCACACAGCAAACTAACCATTGCCAACACTTTGGACTCCCAGTAACTACCTTATAGCTTGACTATGATGCAGAAAATGTGTATGTATCTTTACATTAGTATTTAACATTCTCTAGTTCTTCGCAAGCTACAACGTATCTGGAGATACTTCCATTTTAAACAATCCTCCAATAAGTCTAACTTTATCTGAGCACTGTATGACCTATTTCATACTATCTGATGTACAGTATATCCTTAACCTACGGTGGCTGGTCTTTTGCCCCATTCCGGGGGTACATCACTATATTGGCCAAATGGGCTCCCTTATGTACTGCTGCTCAACAGGCTAGTTGGGGAGATTGGAGATCTCCACTGAAACGAGATCTGTCTCCAACCAGCAAATTCACATTGTATATCTTTACCTGCCCTGTGCACGCTACTGAGATAGATATAACATCAAGTTTGTTGCGAAGGAGCATGATGAAGAAACTCTGATTCAGATATGTCCCAGGGACACGGCCATAGGTGAGACCTAGGACAATGCACTTATGACAATGGCAGTAAAGTGTTAACATTCTCATTAAGCAAGCAATTTTTTAAATAATCAAATGTTTGCGTTACAAATGTCAGATATTGTCATAAGCATCAGACACTCACTAAAAGAAACACTTATTATATCATCACGGTCCCAATTCATCAATTTCTTGATATGTAACCTACTGTATGTTTACATAGGCACAGCTGTACCACGTTTGCATGCATTATTACACACATATGGGCATGCAAAAGGTTAATGTGCTGAAAACGTTCATTTCAATCAACAAGACCTAGAAACAGAAAAGTAGACTTTACCTTATTGAATATGCTAACCTTATTGAATATGCCTACTAAAAGGCTACACTTTCATCATCATCAGCGTCCTGTGAGAGCTTCTAATTAAAATAACAGGATGCTCTTTCTATTTAGAAATCCTCTGTAGTCAATAGTACAATAGATTTATCTGAGATGCCAGCTTAGGTGTGCCAGGACTGACATCTGCAGAGATCAAAGAACAAGAGATTCAAACAGAAAATAAACCTAATACAAATAAAAAAACAACTGGAGGTCAGTATGACTCTAAATGTCTTCTTGCTACTGGACAACAGAGGCCAAAGTGTTGTGACCGGATTTATAAAGAATAAATGTTGGGTGCTTTAATATGGACACAATGAGTGTAGGAGGGACACAGAGACATAGTGGCTGCTGACCAGATAAGACCAGGGCAATTCAGAGGATAAGGATCTTACAGGAAAATCTCCTTTCAGGACTGCAAAAAAATCTTATTTGTGTGATCGGTGCTCATTAACATGTGCTTTTCTTCAAAGGAAGATCTCAAACCTGTTAAAACTGACCATGTCCCTTAAGAGTAAAGTTTTTTAAACTACATAGACTTGCTGGATGATGTGGACAGCCATCAGTCTTCTGAGGGCCTGTTGAAGCCTTTTTCCTTACAGTTCTGATACAATTTCTTGAAACTGTGAACAAATATTGCTAACCCGTGTGTTATGTCATAGAAAGTTACTATGACATCTATCATGCAGTTATCTGAAACCATAAGATAGCTGAACATGTACTTTATACTATTATTGCCTTAGGCACTCATCAATCTAAAGAGCAAACTTTTTTTTAACACCTTTGATTTAAATGCACACTAAGGTACAAAACCAAATAAATAGTGCACGTAAGTGCATGTTTATAATATCTTTAAATTTATAAAAGTGTTTTTTATTACTTTTTGATAACGTAAAGCACCATCATGTTAATATTCATTCAGGTGCTTTAATGCCAAGCACCTTAAATTGAAACGTTGTTTAAATGGAACAGAACCAATAAATTAAAGTGGGCCTCAAAAAGGTTTAGAAGAAATGTCTTTCTTGTCTACCGGTGCTCAAAAAGTTAAGGAAATATTGCAAGAGTAAAACCCAACCTCAACTCTACCATCTATTTTGCATAAAAACACTAGTCCAGTTTTTTGCACTGTTCCCTGCCATTTCCATGCAATCACCAGCCCTAACACATTTTTTCCATGTCTCCCTTAATTATCTCCTTGTGTCTAGCTAGGAGAAACAAGGAACCACTATCATACCTAAGTAGGGTAAGACCATCTTTTTCCTCTTACAACTGGGAATCCTCCTTTGCCATCACTAGAAGAAAATCCCAAAACAGGTTTCTTAATAAATAATATTCAGGGTAAGCGTCCGTGCACCAAATTAAACAGAAAGGAAAGAGAAACCCATGCTTCTCCAGCCTAGCTCTACACAACACTCGGAGATGACCTTGATCAAATCTGTCTGCAATCTTCTGCTTAAACGTCACTCTGACAGATTCAGCTGAAAACTGCTTTCAAGATCAGGCTTTCCTTCAGCTTTCGGTCTCTTGTCTCTATTTCTTTTACTTCATAAGTCACATCTGAGCATTAAATAGACAGGAGGAGCACTGTCTGATACACCTGCTATACAAGTTCAGAGTGGACAGGGTAGATTTAATCTAGCAATCGGTATATGTTACCAAAACTCCCTAGCTTCTCTTATCAATGTGATGGCTCATGAAATGGTACATTTTTGCTACAGGATTTCTCTATTACCTCTGTGGAACTTTACTTTCCTTCATTCCCAATTTCATATAACTACTGCTGCTTATCCATGCAACCCATCAACAACAGACAACTCCCCTCATCATATCCCCAGTTGATATTATAATCCTTCCAATGTCCACTGCGTTTTCTGTTACAT
Source organism: Spea multiplicata (assembly GCA_009364415.1). Lineage (NCBI taxonomy): Eukaryota > Metazoa > Chordata > Amphibia > Anura > Pelobatidae > Spea > Spea multiplicata. Next base: position 143,411 of record VKOC01016468.1, read on the forward strand.
TTCTTTCTTTCTTGCCCTGTATCTTTTTTCACTAGTTGCCCCATAACTACAATATTAAAATATGTCCTCGAGAAATTCACCCACTCTATGATGTAACTAATCCACTTTGCACAATCCACCAACTAATTTATCATTATCCTTCCCACTAACTCAGTATACTCTGATTTCCACTTCTGGATCAAAATGCTTTCCAACATGGCATAATATTCCATCCAGTTCCATACAACACAAATCTCACTGCTCTCTTAATTTATAATACACAGTAACTTCCATCTTCTTTCAAACATGCGAGTACTGAAACCTCCACTTTCCATGGGTAGAGAGCATCACCAAGAAGCATTGCGCGCAAGCAAGCCAAATTTGTCCTTTTAACCACTCTAGTGTTCATGTGCGTCTCATTTTAAGTTGGTTAAGTGCCCTCCATTCTTTGTATTAACATGCTATAAGGTTAAATTGAAAGTTCATCAGCAGGGTCTTGTTGTGTCTGCATGTAGGTATATTTTACCCACCTCATATTTAAATTTAAATCGGAGAATATGCTATAGCTTTATAATACAGAATGGCAATAATAATAGACTGACTAAAGAGTAGGAGGTTTTAGTGGGAGGCACCCAACAGCGGGACTGAGAGACTAGAAAAAAGTGATGCAGTGGTGGGTTGAAGAAGTGGAGTTAACTAGTTTATAGGATTCATTGAGGAAGTGGGTCTTAAATGATATTGTAAAGGACTGGAGTCTAGATGAGTCTCATTATCTTAATTCCATGCAATCAGAGCAGCCTTTTGCACTTTTTACTAGTCATATAACAACTACGGTATCAACCTTGGAATTGACCATACTTGCCAACATTCTGTTTCAGTTAATTATGGCAGAGTGTGTAAGTATATTATGCTCCATTCTTTTATAGCCCTTGTGTGGGCAACACTACACATGCAAAATGCCTCTTTTGCCTCACAATGGCATTTACCGGAACAGTATCTTTAATACAACCAGTTAAGTCCCACTCTTGGAACCGTCCCAACTGTATCAGGGCATTCAGATTTTAGAGCTAGAAAAGATCTTTTAGTTGACTTCATCCTTAGACTGTTAATTTACTTGTTGGGGATAATCTAAATTAACAGAGCTGGAGTGCAACTTAAAATTGGCATTTACAGCACCAGCTGACGAGCCATTTGATTGCATTATGTGCATTTCTAAAATAGACATTTATTCTCTGTAGCTGGTCCAAATGTGCATTGTAGCAATTATATAATTGCCTGAATATTGTTTGCCCTTTTATCCTAGACATTAAAGAAAGCTCTGGTCTGTCATATTACTATGCATGTTTACTTGAAAGGCTTCAGATATGACTCCTGCAGCATTAAATGAAAAACGACATATGTGGTCACATAGAACAATATTTAGGGTCATTAATTTTTATTTAGCTTTTCTGGTTGTCTATAATTCCTTGTGGTTTATCTATTAAAAGTACAGCTTGAAGGGCACCTATCGCTTGCCAACTCCACTATTATTATCATTATTATTATAAAGCGCTGACAGATTCCGCAGCGCTGTACAAGATGAAAATGTTACAGACAACGACAAGTACAATACAACAATTGACATACAGATACAAGAGGAATGAAGGGCCCTGTTCCCGCAGGAACTTACAATCTAGGTGGATAAGGGGTGAGAAACAGGAGGTGAGGACTGCGTTGTAGTGAATGATGTTAATGTAGGATGAGATAAGGGTTGTAAGTGGGTGAGGGAGAAGTTATGCTTTATGAATGGCTCAACCAAGTGAGTGTCTCTTGCAGGAAGGGCGAGTCAGTCTGTTGAGACTTCATGCATTTGAAGTAATGGTCAACTCAGCCCTTCTTGCTTCATAGGGCATAATTATGGTTGGTAGGTTGAAATGATAACCCCTTAGACTATTGGGAGAATTCACTAAAGTGTGTTCCCAGCATAAGTACCAGAAGATCCAGTTTACTGCTGATAAATCCTGGATAATCCATCAAAGGTTCCTGTAGCAGACTGTTAGCATCTACATCAGGGGCAATCAAATACGCCAATATAAACACAATAACAATAACAACACAATATAATAACATTGCCTAACAAAACCATACCAAGAGTCTGGTTTATGACAATAATAGGTCAACACCAGAATCAAAAGATTCGAGTACCTTGGTTTAGATTTCTAAAGAGGGGGTTTCTAAAAATGCATGAATGAAACTTAATAATTAGTATGTTGAAAGTTTGTATGAAGTGTTGATAAAAACTAGAAATGTGCATTTGTTTTTGTACAGTCTTTAGTTTTAAATTGCCTGTTTCGTGCGTTTGTACGAATCAACGGTAACGAAGACAATATCCAGCGAAACTGAGGAAAACAAACTGCAAAAGTTCCAAAAATTCGTCAAGATTAGTCCATTCGTCGCTGCCATTACCAGCCATTGTGGCGCCATTACAAGCCATTTGGGCGCTCCTTGATGGGGTAAAGTGGGCAGGACTGTGTGTAGAAGGGGACATATCAATGACTGATAGGTAGAAGTAGCCAAAAAAAGGTGAGTGGCCTCATTGAGTATAATGACTGTGATTGATGGGTCCAACAACCCATGGGAGTTTTTCTCGTACTTTTTTTCACTCTGGCCCATCAGCATTTACAAGGCATTAGATATATAAGTGTGCTGACACCATTTTAACTTGTCAGTAGCAGCAGTTACAGACTGATGGGAGTTGGAGTGTGACAGTTGGAGGCAGTGACAGTTAGCTTGGCAGAGGCTGAGATTGGTGCTCATTACTCGCCTACCATACTGCAAGTTAATTAATAGTTTATTTTAGTGCAGAAAATGTCCAGTTGTAGGGTGTATTAGAGAAGCTGTAGTGACTACTGTAGTGTATTAAAGGGACTGCAGCAGAGATTCTTCCCCTGTTCCTGAGTAGGGTTTAGTTGATTAAAACAGTTGGCCATTTATGCTACTAGCCAAACCTGCATTTTGTGGACAAGTTCATTTTTTAATTATCTTTCTATCATATCATCTATTATTCTTCATTGTGTGGAACGGGCAGGAAATAAAATTATTATTACATAGTGCTGCCAAAGAAATCTTTAAGGCGAGGATTATATCGCCCACGCGCATACTTTGGGGCTAACAGAAGAAGCCCCCACCAAATGTGAGTAGCCCCTTGCGGCCTTCATTTTATAAAAAAAACAGCTTCAAGAGACATATTGCACTATTGTGTTTCACTTTCTTTCATATATTCACTAACCACTAACCCCCTTAGGAAATAAAATTTGTTGCCCGAAAACGAATGCAGCAAAAACAAAACGAAAATTGTATCCAGAGATATTTTACTCGCTGTGCACGTCTAGTAAAAACTGCTACATGATGACAATTATAAAAGTATTAATACATTTTATGTAATAAAGCTGAACAAATAGGTTTGATGGATGATCTCCTTAATCTTAACATGATGTGAGAACAAAATACAATCACCGAACCTATACTAATCATGGACGTGTCAGAAGTCCAGCATTTCAGGCTGAGCTATGGCATTTACTAACATAAGATAGTTAAAATTGTGTAGCTAATATATTAAAAGTATTAAACACTTTCAAACAATGTATTCACCGCATATGCAAAAATAGACCAGAGATGTTACAAGTTAAATGGATCAAGGCCCTTTAACCTCATGTTGGCCTTGAGGGATGACCAATGTTCAGCACACGAAGGGTCACGACTATTAAAACGTGCAGGGTGTTATTTATTGTTATAACTGAAATATTGTGAGTAATTTTATTTCTAAATTGTCAGTTTTGGAGTACTTGAGGCAATCAGATTTCCCTTTAATTATTGGCTGCGTTATTAAAGTAGACGACGTGCGTCTTTATAGCAGAATTGTGTTTTCCAATATGTGTTGAAGAGAACAGTTGTGGAAATTTGGAAACCACAATAAGGGCATCTTTAAGAGTGAAAATTGTTTGCTAAAATTATGCTAGAAAATAGTTAACCCAAGGACATGACTATGGTTTGTTGATCCAGTGAAAAATACCAGATTTTTGGTTCCAAGAAGAAACTTTCCCCTTCATTACATTTTGCGGTTTTCGCCTTCTAGATCGTCTTCTAGATCAACAACAAGTTGAGGTTGATTGACTTGTGTCTTTTTTTCCCAACCTTAATGGCCATATTAATATTTACTAAAATGCAGTACTGAGTACAAAAGAACCAAAAAAAATGGATCTGAATGTAAGATGCTGCTGAACACCAAGGAGCCCTTTTTCATAGAATCTCAGCATGTTTGAAAGAATCCTTGGATTCCACAATCCACCAGCCCTGAGTGGAATTATTTATGCTAGACAGGGTTCTATGTCTATGACCTGCCTGGTTCCCTACCCCAGCAGCAGGGCTTGGTCCAGAAATTCCAGTGTGATGGCTGCTCAGTGATTATTGCATGAAGACAGGGGTCATGTCTGAAGATCATGATCGCACCAGAGAGATGACACTCGCGTTCAGTCACACCCACCCAGCCAAACACATCAGCACCCAGCAGCTCCTCGCTGCTGAGGATCTGCTCAGTCAGACAGTGCTGGCTGTGTGTGTGTTAGTGTGTACATTCGTGTGTGTGTGTGTGCAGCTTCTTCATTGTCTGTCTCCTCCACGTTCGCCCGGTCTCTCCTCCCCCGGAGGAGGGGTAGCAGCTGGAGGGAGCCCTCTCCAAACCCTGGCAAGCCTCAGGATGCACAGAGGAGATCCCTGACATCCAAGGCAGAGGCACCCGGGCTACATACAGAGCGATCACAGCCTCCAGCAGCATGATGTCCCTCTCCCCATCTCCTTCCAGTGGGGTGAGGTAGTTTCTCCAGGTAAGAGCTGTTATGACGCCTGTTGCTCTTAAGCTGCATCAGCGCAGGCTCTGTCTCTTCTTTTGTCATCAGCCTTTCTAAGCTTTCTGTCCTGATGTATGATGTAAAACTGTGTGATGTGAGCTGTGTCTTCTTGGGTTTGTGTTCTGTGCACATGATGATGGTTGGTGCATGAAGCCTGTAGGTGTATCGGTATTTAACTCCATCAAGTTTCAGTACTGAGTTGCCCCTAAAGGGAATGATCCCCATTCCAGCCCTGCTGCTGGGTTCCTCCTGTACCAGCCCCCCTATCACTGTATGTTATATCTGGTAATGAGTTTTCTATGCTTTTAACCGCCCCCCCCCCATTCCATCTCCAGAATTCCTTCCAACAACTATTATTTCCAGTCTAGAATGTTACATCATCAGCTACAGTCAAAATAATGATTTGGTCATAAAGTGTGTTGTAAGAACAGAACCAAGAAGATGGGCATAGCTAATTTCATTTCAGTTTACTATTACTAATTAATATCAGATCTACAATATTTGCATTTTTTTGCCTTTTATGCTTTTTGCTAATTTGTTTACAATCTTTCAACAAGCATGCATCTGTATCTGTATATTTATAAATGCACATGCATATATATATACACACATATGTAAACAAATATTTACACACACATGTATATATTTGTAATATATTTATATACAGTATATGATATGTACTATTCATGTATAGCCTGTATTGAATAATTATATTAGTATGTGTATGCATGAATATTGTATTATTATTCAGTCCTTATTGCTCATAGATTGTCCATCCTTGTATGATATACAAAAGACCACACACACACACATATATACAGGCATTATTTACACAAATATAAACACATATAGTACTCGTGTATATTATACCACAGACAGTGCACCAAGGATCACAGGCTACATAAAGTGTGCTGTTTATAGACAGGGATATGATGAGGTTATTTATGTGTGTTGAATACAGCTGGTGATTACTGAAAAGGAAGCCAAGGCTGGGCACTGTGCCCCTTATACCAACCCTGTACTTGAGGCCACTGAAGCTAGCCTGAAATTAAAGGTCTTCAGGAAACGCTTGCTTAATCTGTGTGTGTTCGGGCATAGGTGAATGAATGAATCCATCTCACTGAGAGGGTAATTGACTAAAATCACTAGAATTAAAGAAAAAAATCAGGTGTTGACAGAGAGAAGAGAATATGTTATGCAAAGTGTGCAGCAGCCTGTGGTTTTGCTGGGTAGATTGTGATCCTGTAGCCACAACAAAGTATTATTTATCCATAGTTATGTAGGAATCAGCAGGGTGCAAACAGGCTGATGGGGCTGTGCATTATGCAGGTTGTTTTTGCAATCAGACTCAGTGAGGACTTCTGAATTTATAAGAAAGGGCTTGAAAAAGAAAAAGAGTTAAAAAGCAAATCAAAGGGAGAGAGAGAAAATTGGGAGAACAGATAAAGGCAATGAGATTAGCTTTGATTGGAAAAGAGAAAAATCAGTATCTAGCAGCTCCAGGGACAATGGCAGAGGTATTTCCTTTTATTTACTATGCTTATAATGAATACTGTTTCTATATATATATATATATTTATGATTTTCTATGTTACTAACTTATCAGATGGTAACAATATATAGGAATGACAATGTGTAATGGATTGGGGTCCAAGACATACAATGCAATACACGACACATTTTAACTTGCCAAAATGGGGCAACTAAAATACTTTTAAAGCTGTCCGTGATTCTGTTAACTATTTCGGTGCTTGAAAGATAGATGTAGCACTGTTGACTTTTTCGTTATGTAAAGGGTTAAAGCTTGGCTGGAATCCTGCTGCTGGAACATTTAGTGAATAATAGTGAATAATTTTGGTAAAGGCAGTGGAACTACTTTCCTTCTTCACCTTAAATTGTTATATTGATGTATTGTGAGCAGTAGAAGGATACTTTTCTGTGGCTAATAGTAAAGTAGTATTTAATGTACACTTACATGACAGGGTCATGCAGAAATATTGAAATTCCGTACCGATAATCCTTTGTACAGTTATACAGTGTTTTATTTAAGTCGCATAAGATCTAAATAGAAGAACTGGTAATATTTCTTTAATGAGAATATCCACAGTGAAATGCCAATTGATTCTGCTGGGTATGCAAATTGTTCTGATTGTCCCTTAGGCCTTTAACACATCAGTTTCCAGTTTATTTGTAGATACATTGTTTGTGAATGACATTGTGTTTGTGTATAGAGCACAACATGCCATGTCTCTTAAATAGAAGATAAATGGTATTTTTGAGCAGCCTGACTACCATTAGATACAATTTTGATATAATGCATGTAACTGGACCACCGTCTGATTATTGTTCTGCAATATTAATTTTATTTTAATGATGTACGCTTTATTCTGATGTTCCTGATCTGATATTTTGTTTTTCTTGAATTATTCTATATTTGTTTTTTTTTGTTTTTTTTCAATAGAAAAGTATCTGTGTAGCGTTGGGGGAATTTCTTTTGTAAGGTGTCTTTATGCTGTTACAGTGAAAACAATTGATTTCACAACGCTTGACTGAATACTTGCTGCTGTGGGTTGTTAGCCTAAGTATATCGTATATTAAACTGGGCAATTTCTGCCTGGCTTCACCAGTCTCTTATGACTGGAATATTTTACAAAAGGAAAACTGCCATTAAAATTACAAATCAGGGTTGCTGTTAATGAACCGTGCATTTCCTGCATCTGGATTATGAAAGGAAATACAAATGCATGCAATTTTCTCCTGCTAGCTCAGATTTTAGCATTGTAAATGGGTGAATTAAATAATAGGGGAACTCATTTTCCTGCATGCATCAGTGTTGGATAATTGTTATTATTTTTCCTTGTGTGTGTATAAAAACTTTTACTATTTCTCATGGTTAAGGCAGGGCAGAAGAAAAAAAAGGCAGGGCATAGTATGGATGTGACATTTTTAAATTAATATTATATTTAGAATGTCCCAGGATCCTTGATAATGATAAAGATTCAGTGAATTAAAAAAAAATTTTTTTTTGAAAAAACTTTCTTGTCTTTAAAAGATACACATCCAAGTGGGATGGGGACACATCTTTTTGAAAACTTTTTCCAACTTGTCAACAGGTAAAGACATTCTGAGTTAATTGTGAGTTAACTCAACCTATATTTCAGATGTGATATACCAGTGATTAATGCATCTGGGTTGATTACATTACATTTTTTATAAAGTGCCGGCAGATTCAGCAGCGCTGTTACAGTCAGTAGAACAATTTCACATACAAAAACACACACAATAACAAACTGGTACAAAAGGAGAAGAGGGTCCTGCTCTTGCGAGCTTACAATCTAGTCGGTAGTTGAGGGGGAAGTGAGACAATAGGAGAGGTCTGTTTGGATGGGGATGTGTTGATCTGGTTCCCGATGGTGTTGTAGCCGCTTTCTGCAGTGGTACCTGGTATGTCGTTTCCCTCCCGTTTAACTCCAGTGTAACTCTTATAAGGAGGCCACTCGGGGAGAGGCCACAGCAGCTACATTTCCAAGCAAGCTTGTTTCCAAGTGAGGCCTAGGAATATATAGGGCTTCCTCACAAGTGGTCAGATAAGGGGATTGCATACAGGAGGCAGATGTTTCACACCTTGGCTAACAATGCAATTAAGCTAGACGAGAGGGCACCGAATTTAACCCTTTGATAGCAGCAGGGTATGGAGACAGGCAGGATACAGACATACCAGGTGGAAAACAGAGGAAACAGCAGGAGATGAGGGTCTCAAAGGAAATATGGGATATTCATACCTGTAAGAGAAGGAGATATGGTGTACATTAGTGATTGCCAGAGGATGGATGAAAGCATGAAGGCCAGGGATGGATGTCTGGATAGTCCAGTGTAACTCTTACATAGCCACTTATAAGGAGGGCACTTGGGGAGAGGCCACAGCAGCTACATTTCCAATCAAATATCATGAAACTGCAACACAATTTAAAAGAGTTAGCTCTGGTTGGTTTGACCCCAAGACTCTGAAATTGGGGTAAAAACCATGGAACTCCGGGTTGAACACTTACTAGGTATGGATATATGTTTCTCTCTATGTCAGTGGATGATCATCCTCTCCCGGAACCAGACATTACCTACAACCATTACAGCTGGACACCATGATCTTGTTATTCATAGCTGTTTATATAAAAAAGGGATGCTATTTAAATAGAAGAAGATTATATTTACAAAACTACTTGATTTATAAACCAAAACCCTCTAGTGGACAGTGTGGGCTATCCCACAAAAGCCTAACGTCTGCTTAAAGGACTAAAGACTAAAGTGTGAAAGATTTTTTGTGCTCTGGGTATTGCAATATGGTAACCTGATGACACCTAAAGTACATCTTTCATTAGACCACATTTGCCAATTTCCCCACTGTGGTTGGGCCCTTTATTCCATGTTACCCTCTTTCATCTCCTCCCCATCACAATCCTTCTCCATATACTGTATCATCAGTGCCCCTTAGACTTCTAATCTCATACCTTTATCTAATATATTTAATTCCCTGATTTTATTATCATATTACTTTTCTCTCTTAAACATTTCCAATTGTTCACATTATATCACCTTTTCATGATACTACTGTTTAATTGATCTCTAATTACTTCCAGGCATTGGAATGGTGTAGCAGTACCAGATAGTATCTTGCACATTTTCTTCTTCAGTCTTACCCCCTCACATTGAGCATTCCATCTTCATGCCTAACAATTTCTCTCATTAATTTCAGGCTACAACTCTTTATCATTTATTATTATTCATTGATTTACATAGCACCATACTATTCCGCCTAGGCTTGCTTCCAGAACCTACCTAGTTATACTTTACAACTCTTTGTACTCCCTTATTTTCTCCCAGAAGGGTCCTCTTATTCTTTCACGGCACAAATGATTATCTTGGTACTTTATAACTAAGCGCTTCTAATTATTCACTCATTGGGCCTGATTCAATGGCCCTCCTTTACTTCTAAGGTGCTACGCAGTGTTCAGCCATTTAACTCTCAGAGCGTATAGTGAAAACATGTGCTTACTCAACTTCTTGTACATGTTCAGTGAACATATCTCAGAACTTCTTCATAAGGAAAGCTATTTCCAATTAACCATCAGTGCTTGTCTAAGCAGATCAAAGCAAACCTCTGGGTAAACAATTCAGATAAAGTAATTGAACAATGAGGTTCAATTAAGTTAAACTATCTGTAAAAATGGGTCCATATATCCTTGATAGGAACAGAAAGCTCAAGCACGACATATACAACTTTAACACAAAAATCCAACACATTGCCAATATATTTATCTGTTTTACATATGTTGTGAGCAGTAAACATCTTCAAATGATGTCTATATTATTTAATGTAAAAATGATGATTAATAATAATCACCATAACAAATTAATGTACAAAGAACAACTAAATAAGTAAAGAGAGACACAAATTAAGTAGCGGTGCTAGAAATGCAGATTGGAATCCAGACATAGTTTAGTTTCATATTTTGTAGTTTATATAGGGTTGGATTAGCTTGAATTTAAGTATTATCATATGTATACGATGGGGACAAAAAAAAGAAACACAATAATAATAATAATAATTATATGGCATTGATATATATATATTGGCATGAAATATATAATATTGCACTCACAAAGACTTGTGTAAAGACGTCCTCTAAAAACAAGCAAAGGTACACCAATGACATTTTTTCTTTATAAATAAAGTCCATCTAGGGTTGCTGCTGTACATTTGGAAAGTATATTACATATTGTATTTTTTATTTTTTCACTGATACTGATATTTACAAATAGCTTTAATTAATATTACAATGTAAAAAGGTACCAGCATTGAATGGGGTTTTGTTAACATTTTCACTGTGTCAGAATACATGATAGTTTTGTAGATAAAAAGTGTTAATATAAAGTTTGTGATGCAATTATTTAAAATATTTGTAGCAATGTCACAGAAAACAATTAAAGCAACCAGAGTCAAAAATTATTCTGACACAGTTAAAATGTCTTGCAGCGCTGGCACCTTTAAATATAAAATGTAACCAAACAGTTATGAATTTATTCATAATTATTAGTATTATTTTTGCTATTACTGTTATTGTAATTATTAGTAATTAGTATATTCTATACATTGTACATAAACTATTTATGTATTGCATTGTAATGCTGGCTCCTATTAAATGTAAATAGTAAATTAAAAGGGTTAATTTGTCAGTGCTAAATTGTATATAAACTCTTGCGTCTGTGCTGTGTGTTATCCTGATATCTTTAGGCACGATTAACTGAAATTAGATCTGTCTACAAATTTCTAGACCTGCTTTATGATCCTCTAGTAAATCAAACTAAAATTTTTCATGCCCTATTTTTTCACAGACCCCATTGAAGTGCAGATCTTTCTATTAGCTTTCATTGCAGCTTTTTTTTACCGGTTGTTGTCTAGATTGCACCTCTGAGAATGTTATTTTAAACAGGTAATTGAATCCTAAACCATACTTAATTTAACCCGAGTTAAAATCAATTTAGGTTTAGCAGGTTCCCCGTTTTACTTTTTAAAACTATTAACCCCTTAAGGACACCATGGAGCAGAGTGGGGCAATTGCCCCAGGCGGCCCTTTTGAAGAGGCGGCACTTTGCCGCCCCAAGCGCTTTTTTTTTTAGCAGAGGAGAGAGGCGCTCTCTCCTCTGCGAGCCCTCTAGCTCGGTCTCGGTGCCCGCTTGTAATGCTGAGCGCCGGAAAATGCGCACCGTGGCAGAGCAGGGAGACTGGCCGCAGGACTGCTGAAGGGTATGTGCAAAGGGGAGGGGGATAGGGTAGATAATAGGTAGGAAGGGAGGGAGAGGAAGGGTAGATAATAGGGAGGGAGAGGAAGGGTAGATA